>OMLM01009203.1:0-19804 GCA_900302695.1 Helostoma temminkii | reverse complement strand
TAAGTGACACTAAGAAATTAAATAATTCAACTAATAATTTTAAGTTTAAGACTTCAGAAAAGCTAATGTTCTGACTATAATAGCTACACATTTAAAGTTAAATTACCTTGAAAATATCAAACATAGATATTTATGTTAATTAATTAAATATTAGCTGACTCAAATGAGAATTTAAAGTGTAACTACACTGTACAGACTAACATGAATTAGATTGTTGCACATGCAACTGCAAATACATGCATTTTTTTAAATACAATTTTGACTTAAGGTTTGTGCAAAAGTTAAAATGTAAAATTATAATTTGGGTGAGAAAACTTTCATATTATCAGCAAAGGTTTTGGTAAATAATCTGTTTGTAATTTACAACATGATCATATGACTCTTAATCAGCCGCACAGATATGTTTCGCTTTCTTATAATTTTAGGGAAATTTTAACAACATTTTAATTTGCTCCAACTAAAACTAGTGTAAAACATCTAAACAACAGAGCGGCAGCCATTCAGCAGTTTGCATTTGTGTTGAGGCTGGGTTTTGATTTCACGTGGCCTCAAGTGGTAATAGTCAAAATTTTTGCAAGTGATTTGAGAAAGAATGGAAATGACCCTTCAGCAAAGGTTTTGGTAAATAGTAAAATAATTCCCAAAAAGTAAAAATAAAAACGTTGAGATCTTATTTGAAGGAACCTTGGTACTCAGGAATCATCTCAGACACTTTGTAAAGGCTGATCATCTACTTTGCTGTTTTTCCTCTCACTTTTAGCCCATTCGCTGGAAGAGGACGTAGTTCTTGTACTTCACCAGCATGAAGACACCACAGAGGACGTGGATGTGAGCACACCGAAAGCAGCTCCACAGTTCTGGGACATTAAGTGGAACGTATAAAGCCATTCTGCCTTTTGGTTTTTTATGTGTCAGTCTTCCCCACTGTTATGTAAAACTAATCTATCTATATGAAGCAGAAAGTTTGTGTGTATGTTCTCTATTGGCTCCTAAAAACCAGGAGTGATCTCAGCCAAACTTGGCACAGAAGTAACTCACCACTATTCAGGAGATATACATTTTTTTAATTTGCTACAGATATGACTATGTTAATGAAAAGGCAACACCTTACAGAGACCGATAGTTGGTGCCCTTGCACCATTTATACTACACTTATTAAAATGTATTTTAAACAGTATTCAGTTCAAATAATACAGGCTCCTAAGCTGCAGAAGGGATCTCAGAGGTTCTGAATCCTGCAACGCTAAACTGATTTTACAATCATGTACATTTCTGATTATTAAATAATATGTTCTTTAGCTCTGCACATTCTGTATCTTCTATATAAACCTAAACACCTGGGATCTAATTAGGTAAATGCATAAGGAGCACAGGTTATACATTTTTAGACCCATTTGTCAACAGCTAAATACAAACATATTTTTGGAAACTCATCTCAAATTATGAGTCAATCTTGTAAATGTTACTTTTATCAGTCAGTGTTAACCTGAATAAACCAAATGAAATGTAGGATATTATGAAAACCAAGTGCTGAGCAGATGATAGGAAGGATTTTATCCCAAAGTATGGATATGAGGGTTTAAGGGATCTGTCTTCTGTTCTGTCCTTCACCTGATTTACCTGTGAGCGAAATTACTCAAAAAATTAACTTAGTGTTCTTATTTTTCTAAGTTTGTACATTAACATAATCAGCCTCTTCAGTGACATTGTTGAATTTATGAATTCGACTACTATGGCCATAAACACTGGACTTTTTTTGATTCTCAGCATCAGCTGCTCTGACTTCAGATCTGGTAGAGTTAAGGTTTTACTTTGAGATTTGTATCAATATACTGTTGAACGTGCGCTTATTCGATGTGTCGAGCATGTTTATACTTTTTCAGCACAAAACAATCATCTATAGGTACAGTTAAGAACTTTAGGAATATTCTCATGGATGCCAGGATGGCGTGCATGTTTCAGTGTGATATTATGTAGATTCCACATTACGCTACATAAACATTAAACAATAAAAACAGAGTTTCTTAATAAAACCAGCATTTTACCCAAAACCAGTCTCAAGTGAAGTCAAACTCCAGTGTCAGGAAACCTTACGTGCACTTCCATCTCACACCTGCTGTCAATCCATAATCAGCGACATCACTAACAATCCTCAGAGGTGCGTTTGACATGTTGAGTCTTTGTGGTCGTTTACTTGTCTTGCATTTTCGTTTTGTATTTAGTCATTTTCTACGTCTATATTTGTGTTGTTCTGCTTCTTTGTTGTATCTTTGTTTTGTATCATTTCCTAGAGATTTAGTTTATTTGTTTTTTCTTTGGTTTTGTGTCTCCTGCTCATTTTATATGCCCGTTCAGTTGTCTCGCTTCACTTGTAATAGTTGGATTGCTTTTCCGAATATCACTTAATGCATAAACGCTCCATGACTATGTGGTGGATGCATGAAGTGCAACATTCTCACTTAGATTGCTGATGATGTGACTGATTGTGCACTGAGGGCAGGTGTGACATGTGAGTGCATAAAAGGCTGTGTGACACTAATGTTCAGTTTACCTCTAGAAAGATCAATTGTGGTTGAAACTGTATTTAAATCATGAAATTCTGGAAGTTTAGTGTGTGATTAATTTTATACTGATGGTTAAATTGGCTGCAAGTAAAATCAGTAGTCACAGGTTAATTAATAAATAAATCCATGCACTGACTTATATTAAAACTAAAGCTTCTGCACCAGCACTGAAAACAAGTTTGCCCAATGTCAGCTGGTAACGTATCCAGCCCTGGTGTCCTGCAAAGGCACAGAATAAATGTTGCAGAGACAAATCAGCTGGTTATTCCTGCTTGATAGACACATTAATTAATCACCTGTTCGTGAAGGAGAGTCCCTGCTAGTACCACACTCAATGGGAGGCTTTTAAGAGTCTCACTGTGCATTTTAGTCCTGGTTTAAATGAGTTCAGCTCTATCATCAGCAGATATTGTGATAAATTGATGCTTTCTCAAGGCACAGATGTGCTGAAGGCTTTTGTCTTGTGCTGAAGAAAATATACATACTTTCTCATCTGCTATGCTTTTATTATTTTTTTAAAGCATGTGAAAGTAACCACAGTGAAATAAAGGAGCTTCTACTTGTCCAGAACTGAAAGACCTGTCTATCCATGTGCACACATCAAGTGTTTTGAAGCATGCAGATCGCTGACTGTGCTTGTTCTCTGGTGCTTTTTATTCAGGAGTCACTTTTTACTATTATTTGCTAATATGAACTGTACTGTATCTGTACTTGGCCATAATTGTATTAGCATTTAATTTTCAATGTATGTAAATTACTCTTGATGCAACTAATTCAACAATCTCATCTTCTGTATCTTTCTAGTTTTTAAATGACCGCCAGTAAAAAAAAAGAAACATAATACTGTCTAATGAGCACACACGGTAGATGTACAACTAGAAATAATGTAGTATTGTAGATCCAATGAAAAGAGACGAGTAAAACTTCATTTTGTAATACAGTCTGGATTTTTACAATTTAGTGTAACATGTTTGGTGATTTCATTGTATAAAAATTAACATTAAATATTTTCTTTGTAAGAATCTGTTTGTAATTTACAACATGGTCATATGACTCTTTTTCAGCCACACAGATATCTTTCATTTCAGGCAAATTTAACATTTTAACATTTTAACTTGCTCCAACTAAAACTTGTAAAACATCCAAACAACAGAGCTGCAGCCACTCAGCAGTTTGCGTTTGTGTTCAAGCTGGTTTTTTGATTTTACGTGGCCTCAAGTGGTAATAGTCAACAGGAAAGTTCTTAATGGTGTCACACTGTTGTTTCTGATGCTACCACAAGGAGCTGCCAAAGTAATAAAGTTTCAAATCTGACACAAGCAGCTTTAGTAGTTTCTCTGGTATCTTCTTTTTTGTTGCTGCACCTTTTGACTGGTTTATTTGTAAAAACTTGGTCAAACCCAGATAAAAATTATTCTGTGTTTTTGACTATAATGCAGTCTCAAGTCTGTAACTCATGTAGGAGCTTAAGGTAACATTAAGTGGCAGAGGTGACCAAACAGTAGCTTACGTTGAATTTGCTTCCCAGGTAATGCTTCTGTCACTTCGCACACAGTTGGAACTAAACCTAAAAGAACCATTCATGTCCATTGAGCATTTTATTTCTTTTAAATAGCTGGAAGAAACTTTGATGCTTCCAAAGAAACAACAGCAATACATGTTTTAAAATGTGACGTAGCTGTGCGCAGACTGAAGATCCCACTCAAATGCTAAAATGACACATTAATATATCTTTTATTTAATAAAGTCTGTGCAATTAATTTACAGACTATAGCATCCTTTTAGCTGCTTTAAACAAGCTCACAAGAAGCTGGTTAAATGGACACACTGTTAGATTAGAAGTGGATTTTTTCCATGCAGAACATCTTTCACTTTCCCATTCCCATTACACATTCCCTTCACTGCTACTAATGATTCCATTAGTAACAGAAGCTGGTGTTATCCAAGCTACACATTTCCTGAATCAGTTTACCCTGGTTGTGTATCTATCAAGTGGAAGAAATGAGGCTAAGGAAAAACGGTAGAACATGTAGTAAAAAAATCATTTTATTTATTTATTAAAGCTGAGTTTAGAACTGCTGTATAATGTTCAATTTGTTTGTCTTTTTAGTATGAAATGACTTCATTATGACCAATATAAATTTGAAAATGATTTAATATAAGCTGAATTAATTGTCTGTTTCTTCAGATGTGAGATTTTTTCTTCAGGACTGATTTGTCCTATTGGTTGATTCCCGTAAATAATACTGTGCAGTAAATGTGGTTCAATTCTTTATTTGCAATCAACCTTTAAGGATTTATTCGAGGCTACCTATAGCAATAGGCTCCATAAATATGTGTCATCTTGTTGGGGAATCCAATTGTGCGCACTCCTGCCTCAGGAGTGCCCCCACAGCGCTTCCTCGGTTTGCTGATAGGAAACCGTACGCTGCCGTCTTTCAACCATCCGCCATCACACTTGTCGTAATTTTGGAAACGCCAGGCAGCATAAAGCTGACCGACCAAGGCCAGCTCAGCTCCCTGATGCTTACATGCATGTCCTGCCTGCTCGAAGGAGAAGGACCCCGATATGTAGAATACCGATCCTGTGGGAGGAGAAAAGATTCACATAAACAAGTTCACACCAGACACTGTGTTTTGGTGTCATTTTGGTTTAAACACTACACACAGGTCCTTTTGTTTTGCAAGTTTCCATCATTTGTCACATGCAGTGGAAGTTTCCTGCGACAGACGGCCAAGTATTTTCCCACAGATGATCTTATTTTCATAATGTCACCAACAGACAATCCTCTGTCAACCAGAGCCACTGTCACACAGTACCTCCTAAAGGTCAAGGGTCAACTTCAGTGTGGTTTCTCATCCACAAATTGAGTTCTGCTTTGACTTCTGATGTGAACATTGAGGTGGTTATTTCAATTTACAATTTCACAGACGAACCACATTTATCAGGGTGGTTTTTGTGATTAGAGGTGGAGGGACCATTTCTGGTGTCACATTTCTTGTGATATTTGATATTTTTCTTCAAGTGAATGAATCCCATGGAACTGAAGTAAAGGTGTGAATCTTTGAATTTGCATTAGTTAATTAAAATTCCGCCTTTGGACGAACTAGGGATACAGATACACCTTTTCAACCAACAAGAACTTTGTGCTAGTTCCTAGTGCTGGTTCATAGTTCGTTTAACTCAACAGCAGTGTAAGAACCAGTGCCACCATAGAGCCATGTCATTTAGTATTTGAGCTACGCATCTATCTACAACCACTTCAGTGTCTCTGTACAAGTTTGACAGCCTAAACTCACATCAAGACACCACTGGTCCAACAGTAATGCACTGCCTGTTGTAAGCACTATGTACAGTAATTAGAACATTTTTGTGAGGACATTTTAGCCAGTCATCACAACTTCAGTGCATTCAGGGTTAAGACTATGGTTGAAATTAGAATTAGTTTTTGGTTAGGGTAAGGGTTCGTGCTAGGCATTTAGTTGTAGGGGTTGGGGAATGCATTATGTCAATTAATTTCCTCACAAGTGTGAGACATGACTGCATTTATGTGTAATGGAGAAATGGGTTACTCAGCGCAACAGTGACTCACTGAAGTTATATAAGCGTCAGGACCGAAGGCACAATGTTGTATCGTGGGTGGGTGGATTCTGTTGTTTTCTTTGTTTCCAACCGTCCAAAATGTTTTCAGTTTAGTCAAATATTGATAAGAATCTGATCCCACATGCAAACAATTTGAAGCTTACCAGATGTCTGAGAGGTAAAGCAGAAAGCGTCAAAGCGATCGAGATCCTTATCCTTTGTGCCATAGCTGCGAATGCCAGGAAGCAGCTCTCCTCCACAGATGGGTCGAGGATGAATAATGGGATAATGAACAGTTCCATCACGTAGCCAGCCGGCATTACACCAGTCCAGACCTTCAGTCCAGGCTGCAAGAGGAAACAAGCTGATTTAAGAAAGCTCACATAACAGACAGCATATTATCGTTTAATTAACGTTTTGACAATTAACATGTGGCACCTCGGTAGAGCTGGTTGTACGTGGCTAATGTGCCATCTTGCTCAACGCAAGCCTTCTTGGCTTCATGGAAAGATAATTTGTATCGTCCATTTTTACTCTGATATGGGAACACAACACCTAGAAACGGAAGCCATCTCGTCAGTGTTTATATTTCACACTTGATGTATACTATAACCTACTATACCCCTATTAACTGCAGATGAGGAAACATTTCAAACACATTTTGCTTCATTATTCGCAGCTGGCAGATTTAATAAATGTCCTATTAAATGCTGCACCAGGATTTTCAGGGAGCCATTTCTTCAATTAAACATGTCAAGTGGACACCGAACCAATTTTGTCAATTACCTTCAATTCTCAAAGTAATGACAACATTCTCATCCTCAATGCCGTTGACAAGCTCACAGCGATACATGCCATCATCTTCTAGTTCAAGATGGTTGAGCTTCAGGGACGCATCCAAGGAGTGGGCATTTCGGAGAAAAGCCCGTGCTCCAAGATGGCCGTATGGCTTTACGGCATGCGCATTTGATATCATGATAATGTTCTCAGGCCCCACCCGTTCTGGCTCCAGTTTTGTCCATTTCACTCTGTAATGACTGGGTTTGGCTCTGAGGATACAAGGCAAGGTGACATTATCTCCCCTTCGGCCAACAACCTCTGCATACACAGGCGGGTCAAGGAGATACTTCAACTTCTTGGGCACTGCTAACAAAACAGAATCCAAAGTTTCAGTGTGGTCAAATATTCAAAGCTGATACTTAAAATGCAAACATCAAAACAACGATTCAGTAATAAAATTACAGTAAATCAGACAGCTGATAACTACTGCTGAACTGCCCTTTACAGTCCTCAAGCCTGTTGCACTCATGGCCACATCCCAATCACAGATGTCGTTCTAGGTGTTTGCATCAAAGCATGTTTGATGTTAGCAAGTCATAATTTTTGAACATGCAATATGCAACTTTGGGAATCAACCTAACTGTGGTCATCAGTTAACATAACTGCATGTCTTTGGACTGTGGGCCAAACCTGGAATACCTGGAGATTACGCATCCACTTGTACAACATGCAAACTCCATGGCCAACACGTGGAATCGAAATAGAACCCCACGTGTGAACACTGTCCTGAATGTGTTTGTTAGATAAAATATAATTGTGTCAGACCATGAGAGTAAAACTCAAGTGAAATTTAACTAAAATGAAAATGCAACTGAATTATGTTTTCTACTAACATAATGAAGATATCTTGACAATTAACATAAATGTCAAGTCGCAAATACAAAACACTAAAACATTTTAATAAGATGTGACAATTTCCTTTTCACAAAATCAGTACAACATCCACTTTGTCTGGTACGTCTTTGTGGTTGTGTTTAGACTCACATTCACATCACAGCCAGTTTGCCTAATAACCTTTCAACACAACTATGATCTTTCTATAACCTTAACCAAAGTGCTTTTGTTGCCTAAACCTCATCACATATGGGACTCTGGATGATAAACGGAGCGCACCGTTTATTCAAAAAATATTCTGTATGAACAATTTTAATCTAAACACTAAACAACTGTCATCCATTTGTCCTTTAGGTGCACGGATTATCACTCATACAACATGATTCTGTTGGGACTTTACCTGCTCTGCTGGGGGTGTAAATAGCTGAAGAGCAGGTGAAGCAGCTTGAGGTTAAAAGAAGAATCAGAGCAGAATTCATTGTGAAGGGATTCACTCTTCCAGCTCCTATAATTCACAAGAGAATACACTTCTTACAGAGTTTAACTGTGCACAAAACCACTACACTGTAACACCGGTGAGTGAGCAGAGGTCACGGTAAACACAATACTGCAATACTCAAACTGTATTTTACAGTTGACTGTTAAGTATTTGACTCTGAACTTAGCAAAATAGAGAGACAACAGATCAAACCTATGAAGTTGAGAAGGTGCTGTTCTCTGATCATCCTCCTGCTTTGTCCCACATGCCTTGAAAGCGTCCAATCATTTCACAAATAATCCTTAATTATGAGACATAGAAGCTACAGTTCCTCTGTCCACATCCTACACCAACAGCTGTCACTTGGATCACTTAATGTCTCTCACACTCACCCCCCTCTCTCCTCACCCTGGTCAAATGGTTATCAACAGTGTGTAGAGAGGATTGTTGTCTTCACCTCTCCAGATGTAAATGACCGTATGAAGGTTGTGTACTATCACTTTGCATCAGTTTTTTCTCTGGTTTATTCTTTGTTATAAAACATGACACAAAATTAAAAGCTTTTGTATATTTTCCACTTTTTAGTATAATTTGCAAATTAAGTAATATAATTAACTATATTTATTGTAACAAATTACATACACTAGTAAAGTGGTATGAAAGTGAGCATTGGAGTACTTGTAGATTGTGATGAGCTGCTTTAAGATTGTTGTGCATGTGCATTTGGACATTTTGATATGTAAACTGTGTGACTACAAATAGATTCTGAACCCAGTGGCTTAAACATAAGCTTCTGTGACCCTCCCTCTCTTAATAAGTTAAAATCTAGACTGGGTTATGTACTATATATCTGTACTACATATCTGGGTACTATCATCCACTAACATGGTCTTTCCTGTCCCTGCTATGCTGACGACACACAGCTCTTTCTACCCTGTTTACAGGATGACTCAACTGTCTCAGTTGCACTGGCTTCCTGTAGCCGCCAGTCAAAACTCTGACTCTTGCCTACAGAGTGGTCAACTCAACAGCACCTGTCTACCTCAACTCCCTCATTCAGATCTACAATCCCTCCTGCCCACTGTGCTCTACCAACGAACTGGGTCTTCAGTCCTATCACTAACAAAAGATAACTGGAAAAAAAAGACCTACTTTGTTACACTTGCATCTCATGAAATAATCACACTTCTTCTGATAGTGCTCTGCTTTAATGTGTTCTCCTTGACTTAGATTTTTGCTTGCCTTGTACCTCACTTTTAAGTAGCTTTGGATAAAGTGTCTGCCAAAAGAGTACATGTAAATTTTATTAATGTTACTACAGTTGTGATTTTAACCAACTTAGTCCAATAAAAATTCAGGTTCAGTCACATTTGCAAGCTGGCTACAATATTGGCTCCTGCTGTCAAACAGTATAATATAGTATACAGTGCATGCAGTGATGAGCCACCACTGTGGACAACAAGCCTGCCTCTGTATTCTAACCTTTCCCAGAAGGTTGTTGCCAAAGAGGACTATAGTGTGCATTCAGCTATCTTTGTTATTGCCCACACGGCTCTGAGGGCAGTGGGAGAGGAAGCTGTGTTGGCTCAAGTTTCCTCTGCCACCGTGGTCCCTGGACACAAGGACCACATTGTGAGAGTCACAGTCTCCACACAGTGACAGCAGGCGGCGGTCACACTAACATGGTCCAATGTGGAAAAAAGATGAAATAATGGGATTCTTCTGTTTTTGCTTGTGTTGCTTCTCCATTGTGCTCCATCATCAATGGGACTCTTTGTTACCCTCCAATTAGTATTCACCCAAACACCTCTAGGTGACAGCAGCCAACTGTCTCAGCAGCACTCTATCCATCCATCTATCTGCAATGTTTGCTATGGATTCATGCAATTTTTGTAGTACCAGAGATAAGATGTTGCACTTTGATTAAAAAAAAAAGACATTTAGCATGTTTGTGCACAGCGCCGAACCCTCTCAGCCTCTAAAGTGGGACTTTGTTTGGTAATGACAGTGGTCCACCTGTCAGCCCAATAATTCAGTCTAGAGCATCACACTGTACCTTATGTCATGTTAATATCTACTTTTACTTATTCCCCAGCACCATCAGGCCATTTGAAAGCATGACATGTATTGAATATAACTGAGCTGCACAATTGAGATTTGTAGTTTAAACCACTAAAACAATAATTTAAAAAAGCTTTTTTTGAGTGTGTTCTGTTTCACATCTACAGTAGATGGTCTCTGTTCAATCACACCTAATTATTTCTACACTTAAAATGTATAATGAAAACACCAGTTTTTAACAGTCTGTCACTTGTCAAAACTTATTTTATTCATTTCCTTTTCTTTCTGTCTCCTCACTTTTCATCAGGAAAACTGGCTAATGTGAACCAACTGCACAGACATTGCCCTCTGCTGTATGATCTGTGTATATATATATATATGTTGGAAACCTTTGTGCCAGTAAACAGCAGGACTTAATTATGAATGTTTCACAGATTAACTATTGTAAAATGTGTTATATATGTGTTATATATATATATATATGTTTTACTGTTTTTCAGTGAACATATGTTCCCTATCATTTTTACAGTTGAGGTCCCATTGTAGGTGAATCACAAGGTAAAGCAGGGTGAAAATAGTATTTCACCATTTTCTTATCAGACCATCTGTACTTGCTTGAAAGCCTTGATAAGTTCTGTTTTTCTAAAGAAATTAGGATGAGTCATTTCTGATTTCTTCATCTTGTCTCACCCTGTTTGACCTGTAGGTCGCATTAACAAACAAGCCTACTGAATGTAGACCGTGGAAACAGAGGTCACGCCCAAATTATCCTAAATGCATTGTTTAGCAAATCAACCACGGTAAGGTCAGGCTGTGAACTTTTTACATGTCTTTGCCTAGAAAGCCATTATCTTACTGTCCACACATCTTCTGGCCCTGTCACATTCTAACTCTATCTCTGAGGATTCATTTCCATGTGCTTGTAAGATTAGTTCCTGGTTCCCTGAATCGAGGCAACACTTCTAAAACAGTGAAATGAAGATTCTTTCTACACCATTTGACTAGGAAAAAGTAAAAGTATGTTAAATGGAAAACCTCCTCTTCCTTTCAACAAATTAATGCTACCATTACTGGCATCTTGTCGTAAATTGCAGGACTTAATGTCCCCTTTGTCCATGTAAATAGATAAACAGGGCTGATATGAGAGCAGGTCTGGTCTGCCTGTAGCCCTGATGCCGTATCAGTTTGCTAGTTGCATCGGTGCATAACTCTGTTGATGAAAGGCGTCACAAATGGCATGGTCACATGGGCAGCCTCGTGTAAAAAGTACCTGCCTTCTGACAACATTTCTACCATTCAGTCTTTACATGTTCCCCCTGTAAAGACTTGCTCACCCCGAAACATGTTTTACATTCTCACGGATCCCTCTTTGCCTGAAGTACACACTGAGAGTGACAGTTTTTGAGCACAGTGACAGATGTGCCCTCCTCATTATTCAGAAAACAAAATGTTAATGACAGCTGAGAGAGGCACCCCAAGCTAACTGCTACCTGAACTTACCTGCTATGCATTCAAAGGGAATGCGGGTACCTTTTGATGGCTTTACACACAGTACTTCATGCATGTTACAGGGTTTTAGTGGACATGTGGAAGTAGCAGAAACAAATTATAAAAACAACAATGATGTTTCATTAGCTTTTAAGTTGATATGGTGAATATGTTAGCAAAGTGTAGCCTTTTTCCACATTCAGTGTGCGTTTGGCCACTCAACAACTATAAATCTTTCCATTCTCCAGACACCTGGTTGATATTGTCTGTCTCTTCAGCTTCTAATGCTTCAGCACAACTTCTAATTTAATCTGTCCGTGTGGGTTGAAAAACTGAAACGATGACCTGAAAGATGCAAAGAAATTTTACAGTGCAGAGGGAACTATAGAACAAGATGATAATTAATAAAAGTTTTGTCTTGTAATAAGAAAGTAGCCCCTATCTAAATGGAAAAGAACACTGTCATGATCTAATTTCTAATTTTCATAATAAATTCATAATGTCATAATAAATTTCTGCACTTAGACAAGATTATCTGACATAAATCATGTGACTCCATTCATTTTCTTTGACGTTTCATTTGCATGATGTGCTGATACTTATCAGCTGATCAGTGTGATTGATCATGATTGTGTGAAGTGACATATGACTCTCACCCGCTGGCGATTTACTCCTTGGCGGCTCAGAAAGTCTACTCTGCCAGTTTTTGTGAAATATTTCATACAAGCCTCATTTTGAGAATGTTACCGATCACCTTCACTAAACTTTTAGTTCAAAGTACATGTAAGTGCACATATTGTTGTTGCAAATGGCATTTACACAGACATACGTAGGTCTGGACAAAGACATGAAAGCAAACATTTGACCTGATGTCCTTAACAATCAGTGATTTATCATTGAGTCTGAAGCTCTTGACCCAGTCACTTACAAGCTCAGTTGGTTTTGTGACACGTGGATACGCAGTGTAGGAGTCACATGTAGAGTAGATACAGATCTGTGATGAGAGATGGGAGCCAGATAAAGTAACATTCCCATACCTGTCGTCTCCACTGAATGCCAAAAAAACCCTCAACTACACAGGAAAAACAGCAGTCTGTGTGTGTGTGTGTGTGTGTGTGTGTGTGTGTGTGTGTGTATACAAAAACAGACCATTAAGAACATTTCTCAAACACAATATTTTCAGTAATTCTGGGAAAAAGAAAACACCTGATCACTATGGTACATGTAAAGTAGATATGCATATCTGAAGCTGGCAGCAAGATAATGTGATAAAGGCATTGTATGGCAGACGTCAACAGTCAGTGCTGCAGAAAATATCACTGGTGTTGACCCACCCACTACAAACTCTATGGTCCAAAATCAAGAAACAGGCAGAAAAATCACTACAGAAGCTCTTGTACACCCTGGACACCACCTGTTCCAGCTCCTTCACAGTGGTTGAAGCTAAAAAGCACTGTGCTGTACAAAATAACCAGACACAAGAACAGCTTTTTGCGAAACACTATAAATCAGATAAACATAATCAGCTTATCAAAGCAACTACTGTGACACTAAACACAGCCACTGTCACTACCGTTTCTAAAGAATTTAATTGAATAGAAATCATCATGACTGACATTGTGCAATATGAACACTACCAGTCATGTTTGAATGTAAACACACCTTCTCCTTCAGTGGTTTTTCTTGAGTTTTATTTTCAACATTGTACATTAATATTAAAAACACAACAAGTTTCATGTCATCATGACAAATGTTTCTTGTTTTAATGAAACATGTCGTCACAAAAAGCAACCCTGACTGAATATTATCTTCTCTGACCTATAAATTCTTTCCACAATAATGTTGTTGTAATATAATAACTGACTGGGTTGTGATCATCCTTTTTGGATAAAGAAGTACAACCAGGAAGCAGCAGCAAAACTAGGAAGTGGAGTTGGAATAGAATTTGGAGCGTTAGTTCTGTCGCTTAGCTTTGGTTTTGGCTAGAAAAATATCTTTATTTTATCATAGGAAACGTAATCCTTTCTTTCAAAAGATAATGTGTGTTGCAAATTCATTGTATACAAACATAATTTCTAAACTGATTTAGTGAAAGAAAGCTTCATAGTAAAAAAACTAAGTGATATGGTGTTATAACAAGGGAGTTTTATGTAAAAACTAAATATATCAGGTCCCTAAAAAAAAAAAAAAAAACTCCCACAGTACAGTATAATGGCTGTATAGTGGGCATTAGTGCATGTCAAGTACCTGCACAGCTTCTTTTTGCATGTTCTTTGTGTTACATAACAGGCAGGTTTGGTCTTGTCTTTATTTCATTTCATCTGATGCCTTGTTTTCTTGTAGCCTCCATGGTGTTACTATTGATGCCTTCCTGCCTCTGACTGTGAGATTGTGTTATCAATGGGCTCCAGGAGCCAGCCTTTTTCGCTGATGTACTGACAAGAAGCCGTTACCTAAAGTGCACCACAAGAAAAAAAAAAGAATCCGTGGCATGCACATTTGAACTTCCTGGCTTTACGAGCCACAATGAGTGGAAATCTTGAACATTAATCCAAATGTAGTTAATATGCACACAGACCTATGCATAGAGGGGTGTTCTAACAACAAATGTTGTTTCCAGCTTTGTTTTATTCTTTGGGAAATTTTGACTTTCTAAACGTTATACTGCCCCTAGTACATGGCAGAAGTAGAACAGCGAGAGAAACGTTTCCAAGTCTATCCTGCATACGTTGGCTTACATGAGGCGCTCAGTGGTGTAGTTCCACCTTTAGTGCTAATAACCAAAAGCTAGAATGTTAACTGGCCAAACTAAAATGACGAATGTTATACCTTATTAATATGAGCATTTATTACCATTATCACAGTGTGAGCATATTGGCATGCTGACAACAGGATTTATTAACAATAATAATGGAACCCTCATAATCCCACAGTGGGGAAATTTGCATTTTGGACAGGCTGCCCCTTTGAGGCGCCAAGAGTCAGGGGTTTTGGTGTCTTGTCCAAAGACACCGAAGCATGTAGCCACGGGAGGACCAGGAATCAAAGTTTCCAGCTCTAAGGTTGAAAGAGTGCACAAACTAAATCTAACACAAAAAATAAAAATGTTTCAATGTTTTTGTCAAATACTGTAGATACATTTTTAATAGGACATTCAAACATGTAACTAAACAATTAATTAAATCATCTCATGTCTGAAATCGTGAACACTGATCAGCAAAACATCAACTCATACCCTCATAATACAGAGTGCCCTTATAATGCACTACACACGTCTAGCGCGAGATATGCACAAGACTTCCTGTCTGCCACGAGTTTGTCAGGTGAGTAAGCTCTGGAATGACAGCGACTCTTGACATCTCAATTAGATGCAACAAAATAATTTGTTTTTTGATAGCTGAGACGGGCTTCAGCACACCCGCGACCCCTGCAGGGACTAAGCTGTTCCAAAAATGGATAGATGGAATTTGTTATTTACTGTAACATCTATTATTAAAACAGTCCATCACAAATGTATCAGACAGAAGACAGAGGTTGAAGGGGTACTGTCACTGAATTTGTTGTTGTTAAATTTTTTTGGCAAGTCTAGTTTGACGTAGCAGTGTTTTGTGGAGAAAATAAAATAGATTTAAGTATAATATAGTAAAAAACAGTTTTTTTGATTCTATTGATTTAATTGGTTTACTGATATTTTCCATATTTGTTACTTACACTTAATCTCAAAATTGTTATCCCCCTTTGATCAAACAAAATCCCACATTTCTCCATGGAAACAGACATAACCAAATGTGCTTATAGTTTTTTTGCTTCCAAAAGCTAGATATTTTCCTTTTTGGTGCTGAACTAAAACAAAACAAAACAAAAATGGCAAAATTATTATTCCCGTGACAAGGCTGATAATATTTGAATATTTGATCCTCATAAGGTGGAGATACATGAGATCACAGCTCATCAGATCATCATACAGTTCTCCTGTTTAAAGATTATTTTCAAGGTAGTTTACAAGGTGAACACACCTTAAAACAGACTGACCAGTTATAACTGGAAGTTCAGACAGGAAACAAACAATTCTGCTAAAGTACACCAACACTCATGTGTTCTTGTATCAAAGCATGGAGACCAACACAGCCTGCATTGTTGAGACAGTAAACAGTTCAGTGTCTGTTTAGTTCAGGTTCCTGCCAGTTTCCATTTAACCATCGCGGTGGCGCCATCCTTGTTTGATGTCTAACATGATTGCAAGCCTTCTGTTATATAATGCGTTTGCTCTCCTGACTTCGTTCAGAGGACGCGTCAGTCACCTCACAGATTCACAGTAAACTGACAGGTCAGGGGTCACCATCTTATCAGGATGTGAACTTGAGGTTCGCTTTAAGGCTTGTTGATTTACCTGAAACCTGTAACTCTACCTGCAGAGATAAAAAGAAGGTGAGCGAGAGCAGTTCAGGAGAAAAGTCAAGATGAGACTTGTAAGTTTTTAAAGTTATCTGCCAACATAGTAAAATAAGCTGATGGCTTCTTCCAGATACAAGACTCAGGTGAATGAACTCTAAAGTCTACATGCATCAGTCACATTCTTCTGTTCAGTTTGGTTGGAACAGTTGAACAAAGTCATTAATTCTTATTATTATTCAATAAGTATTTTTTCCAAAGTGCATTCATCTAAAATTGCTCTAATGCATTGATCAATAGCAAGAAATATAGCAATCATTCATGATCTGAACTGGCGAGAAAAGCACACTGAGATTTTTACAGCGTCACAATGACAAAACACACACCCACGTTAAATGTAACTGTTCATTAACATAAAGTAAAACCGTGTCACGGTGTTTTTATTTGAGAACTACACTAACAACATAACACCATATTCATTTTTACACACTGCAACCTCCCAACTTCTTATAAGCGAAGTCCAAAATCATTTTTTAACATGAATAACATTTTCCATTACAGTATTATTTCTTGTCAGAAATCTCTATTTTCATGATACTATTACCATGATATTAAAACTTCATCAACAGTTTCTTTGGAAAGTTAAATTATTGAAGTTGGTGACGTTGTTGCAGATGATAGGTTGGTTGTCTATCAATCTCAGGGTTAGTGGTTCACAACCTGACTCTTCAAATAACCCTTTTCCACCAAAGAAGCCTCTCCTGGCCAGAAAAACTGGTTCAAACTTGGCACCAACTCGTTGCTGGACTAGAACTAAGAACTAGTTGCTTCAGGGGCTTTGAGCTGAACTATAATGACGAACGGCTTCAACTGAAGTTTTGCTCTAAAGATAAAAATCAGTGTATCATTTATTAGTATTATTATATTTGTTTATTTTGTTTAAATTCTGTAACTAAGTCTTATACTTAAATACCTTTATTGTTTTGTGACCAGAGGTTTTATATTTGATAAAACCTCCGTCTTTGTCTGATTAGCATTTGTTTGATTAGCGAGAATCCATGACAATTAACGTTACACGGTGCCAAAGTGCAGCTCACTGATTTTTTAAATAATTTTTGGACAACAATGGAGCTTTGTGACACATAGAATAAAATGGACTACATCAGGCTTTTGATATATAACTGAATTAATGAGCCCTGCAGTTTCACTGTACTGGCCTTGTGCACTTAGACTTGCATGGATTAATCTTTGAGACAAACGTGCTACAGGCAGGATCAACCTTATAGTTCTCAGGTACACATGATACTTGTTGTGAAACATTCTTCATTAACGTGTAACGTGATACTGGCTGGTAGTGAAATAGACCAGACCAGGAAAAGGCATAACATGTCAGGATTCTAATGTCAATTCTTTTTGCACTTCTTGTTTTTCATTATATTGTCATCTATTCTGTCCTATCATGTCCTTCTCTTTGGTACTGTTTCCTCTCTGGCCACGCTACCACTTGCAGCTTGTTACCTGTCCTCTGTTGTATATACAGCTCCTTTTTTTTTGCTGCTATGCTGTGCACCTTGCGATGCTTTTGCCTGCCTTTACCCTGACACTCCCTCATGCACAGCTTCTGTTTGGTGATTGTATGAATTATTTTGTCTACTTCATGGCATTTTTATGTTTTAATATGTTCAATTTGTTTGGTATAAATGGAGCTCCAGAATAAAACACTAATTCTAAATTGAGTGCAACAGAGAGTATACTTTACCTGCGGGGGAAAACGAGCCGCAATCTTGCTTCCTTCAGTGTAGTAAACTGGTAGAACAGATGACTATCTGCTTAAATAAAAGGAAGATTGACTAGACATTGAGCTATTCAAGAACCGGTGGTCCATGGACATTCACTGGCTCTCTCACAGGGGACTGACAGCGCTGTGAGAGAGACACAGACACAACAAGCCCTTTCACAAAGTGAATTAAAATATCTATAGAGCACTTGCTATTGGTCAGATTTTAAAATGAGGGCACAGAAATGCACAGATTGAAACAGCAAGATTCCAACGCTAAAAAAAAGTAAAGCTCCTTTCTTTAGATCTGTCAAAATACATCATTATTATTTTATCTACTTCATCTACAGTGAAATGCACAACAGGTTTTTCTCCAATTTAAGTTAATTATCTTCTTTAAGGTAATAAAGAAGATAATTAATCAGCAATTAGGTTTTCGTGGCCACAGTTTTCAAACTCATTGCTGCCTCTCATATAGCTTTCGCCACTCTGTGACTGTCATCATGTGCATTCCCTCTATATGAACACTTTAATGTTTTGATGCCATGTTTTAATTTTAGGAAATCACACAGAACATATAACTTTGTTCTTTAATAATCTTTAATGAGACTGACTTGGTGACAGGTGGCTGGACAGACAGGATGCTGAGCAGACAGAGCCCTTTTCTCTCACTGTGGTGTGCCTGGCTTCTCTTTGATATGTGTGGTCTCAAGTGGTAATTCTTCAAATTCCCCAAAATGATAACAACATTCCTACAGGTCCATTCACCTTTTTGAAGAAAAGGTAGCGTCTGTTGATAGAGGATGGATACAGGAGTGGGCGACATTTCTTATCAGACTGTACAGCAGGAGAAGGAAGACGAGGAGCAGGAAGTCTAACCCCACCCCCAACTTTTACTGTACTCAGTCAGTCAGTCTTTCCCTCAATCATGTGTGTTCTCTTCTCAAAGACATTGCCACTCCCGCATCCCTTTTCCATTGTGACTGTGAACTGCAGAGTAAATGATCTGTGCTGTTGTGGTTTTCTCGACATGTTCAACAGCTAAGGCTAACAAATCATGCGTAAAGGATACCACTGCCATTATTTTATCTTTTTATCATGATCAACAAATGATCTGAAAACAGCGAATTTATCTAACTAATAGTCTGTGTGACTTACGTGCCACAAAACTTAGTTGCCAAAAAACTATTTGGACAATGAAATAATCATCCTGCTGTATCTTTTATCATATTTCTTAATAAAAACGAACGTAACTGTGTCTTTCATTTGTCTGTTTAGCCTTGATCGTTAATAAGCTAATATTATTACTGATGTTGAAAACATGAAGTCAGTCCTGTGCATTAAAGGAGCAGCTATTTATTTTATTTGCTGATAATCTGAGTCACCATAGGTTGGTAGAGCAGTGTACATCTCAATATTTGTTGTCAGCTAAATCACCTGTCACCATTAACCTGGTCACAGCAGTGACTAGTCATGTTCAGTCATAGTTTGGGACAAAGCCTGAACAGGAGAAATCCAACAGTGTGGGTAGCTGTTAAAACACTGCATCCCAATATCCTCTCCTCCCATTGGTTTAACCAACCAGTGGTTTAATTAGCAGTTTGGTACATTCTTAAAAAGAAAGAAAGCACGGGTGAGCTCAATAACATTAAAATATCAGAATAACATTAAAATGACATTAAAATGATAACTAACGTCATCTTCCCTGGTCATGATGGCAGGATCCTTTCTTTGGTAAAGAAAAACACAACAGAAGTCAAGAATACTCCGGAGAAGGTATAATGTCA
>OMLM01009202.1:0-27659 GCA_900302695.1 Helostoma temminkii | reverse complement strand
GACAAATGTAAAATATTTTATGTTCTGCAGCCTGTGTGTCGTTCAAAAAACTCATCAAAAGAATCAATGCTTTTCAAGTCTGCCTTGATACAGTATTCATATGCCTATTCATTAATTGAGATAATTATGGGTAAATATAATATATAATAATATATAATATATCCTGTTCGCCATATTTCATTTGATACTGTCCTAAATACTGTAAAATGTTATTGTTCTCCATTAAGAGATTCTAGCTTTTAGCTGAACCTAATGTGAGACTATTCTATTCTGAGTTAAGCCAATAAAGTGCATCTACTGCTTGTATTGTCTTCCAGCAACATATGACTGCTAGGACACAACTTCAGCTACTCCTCAACATGACTATGACTAATCACTATGTGGTACGGGTGTAACAGCTGGGCTTTTTAGAATAAAGGAGAAATAATTTATATCCCAAGTACGTTAGGAAACTGGGGGCACAAAATGTTATGTTATGTAAATAGTAGTTACTTACTGGGTATTATAGTGGATAGTATACTGATTTTTTCTTCCACTTATCAACAATATAAATACCCACACTAAAGACCACTTTTCAGAACATTTCAGTGCTGACATGTTAAAATAACTGCTTAGTTCGTACAGTTTGGTATATCATATGACTGAATTTCAATCATCTAATTTATGCATTAATAATAATTATTTAGTTGAGGTGGAATCTAAAAAATAAATATTTGTATAAATCTGTTTTATATGCACATGTGCATACAGTATGTAATACAGAGCAATAATGAAAAAGGTTGATTGATTGATTGATTGATTGTTGTTGTTATTGCTCTAAAGAAATACAGCCATTGCTTATTTTCATGGTGAGGATGTTAAAGGGTTAATAATCCATTATTTTACAAAGCAACCAGTTTTTTTTAAATTAACTAATAAACTACTTTTTAAAAATTTCTTATTTTAATTGAATTTTTTTGTCCAGTGGGACACTGGTCCTGGGACAGTTGTAAGCACTACTAGAACGTGTTTTCAGTTTAGGAAGCAATTAAATTCACCAACAAGAATGAAGCATCGGTGGTTTAAGAACACATCATGAATCCAATGTAGTTTTTTCTTAAAAACAAATTTACGAAAAAAAACTATCATCAAATGAGTGGAGTAAGTGACTTACTTGCAGACTGTAGATTTTTTTTTACATAGTTCTATTGCAGCCTGTGAAAGTGAGACAATAATGTACAAAGCTACACTTCATCACAGTGGTCTAATATCCCATTCCAGTATTTGTCAAGGGTATTCAGAATTATTAATAGTGCCTCTACATCCGTCTGTTACAACTTCATGTTGATTAGTTCCCTTTAGACCACGATGTGCAGCACAAACATGTGTGTGTGTATTTGCGTACACTGGTCGGTTTATTAACAGACACCTTTACCCACATAGCATCACATTTGTCAATGTCAGCCCCCTCCCTATTCTAATCCCTCCTCATGTCAACACTTCATTAGTAACCCCAGCAACACACGGGTACACACAATCGCACACACATCTCTGAACACAGCAGTGGAAAAAAGCCATGCAGCAGTTTACAGCTTCACAACAGAACATTTTCTGTCTAGTGACAATTATTTGGGGTTGGCAACAGGAACAGGACCAACTTTCTGCAGATTACCAGTGATAGGTCTGGATTCACTGGACCACTTTCACATTTAATATTTTTTATTTAATGAACATCTAACAATGCAGAAAGCAAACTAGATGCATCAAGAAGAAACAAGATTACATGAATGGGCTAAATTAGCTATCCATTATCAAACCTGCAGCAAACTCTTACATATACATACACATCTTTGACATATCAAAGAATTTTTACATCAGCTCAAGAAAAACACAAGCTTCTGTCTGCATGTAGTAAAAGATGCTAAAATCATTAGCATAGCGCCAAATCTGGCATGAACGTTCCCTGACTGAGGCTGGTGGGCATCTAGTAACACAACGTGAATGTGAGCATTCAATTGTTCAAGGCCTTCAGCACACACTTGCAGCTCTTCTACTTAAGAATCATCATCATCAGTAAGTTTATTTATAGGGTAAATATTGGACTCATTCCAGTCAGGGGATCAAAAACACAAGTGCTAATGAATGCTAATATTCATCATGCTATGGGCAGTTAAATGCTAACACATAAATATATTAATATTGAGCTTGTGATGTTACCACCAAGTGGAAGAAGTAAAGTATGAGGTTGTCAGTATTGTACTTGTCATCATACGGCATGAAGCATGGCTTTTGGTGGCGTAAGATGTGTGTGTGTTTGTGTGTGTGTGTGTGTGTGTGTGTGTGTGTGTGTGTGTGTGTATTGCCTGTTTAAAAAATATTGCAGTGCTAACTTTATCATTAACTTAGTTTAGTTTTGTAGAGTAATGCTATTAATGGCAACATTTTCATTAATTTTGGACTTCAATGCATTTTGCACTCTGCTAGCGGGCAGTTGCTGCAGTGGGCATGACTCCGAGCTCCTCCAGAAACTGGTTACAGTTGGGATCCCCTCTGACTTTAGGCGTTGCTGGTATCTGGAGCCCAGTTAAGGGGTCAACGCACCAGCACTCGCCACGCTGGCCATGGTTGGACATGTTGCACTGGAAAGAGGGAAAGAAAAACACAAACTAGACAAGTTGAAAAACACTGGAATAAAAGAGGGCTAAGGATGCACAGTGGGAAGCAAGGGGTGTGCTAATGAAGCATAGCGTATGGTGGCTTAAGATGTGTTTGTGTGTGTGTGTGTGTGCATGTGTGATCTTCTGGTGCCAGGGAACCATTGGATGAGCGTGAAGGCTATGGTTTGGGTGGGACAACACTCACCCAATAACAGCCCATCCTCGGGTCATGCCCCCAACCCGCAACTCATCCATAACCACACATGCCATCACAGACATACAAACACACACAGCATGCCAGTAGACCAGCCCCCCCGCAGAGCCCCCCTCTACTCAGAAATGAGGTCGTAATTGAAGTGGACACAGTTTACGCCGCGCACGCGGGGCTACCGAGTAGGGGACTGCGAAAAGAATGAAGAGCTGGGGGTGAAGAAAAGACTTTCCATTTTCTTCCTTCGATGAAAAAGAACAAAAAAAATGACAGTTACAGTAATTACCGCGCGGAGGAGGGACAACTCCAAAAGGAAGCCGAGTGTTGAGGTGGTACAGTGTTCCTCCCTGGGAACCGCGGACTCCAGTCCAAAACAATGCTGTTGTTTGTGACCAGTGATGAAAATTGGCTGAGTGGTTGAGAGCCCTGCTTTAGGAAACTGTGGCACCTATTCAAATCTTCTTTTCTGCTCTACTATCCTCGTAAGAAAACACTGGATATGTGACCTTGTTTGTCCTCCTCTGTCTGATTTCTATGGGCGAGCAGAATTCAAATTCAAGCTCTCAGTCGGAAGCACAGTTTGTTCCTCAGTCTTAACAAAAGTCTTCCCATGAAGTACGCCAAACTGTTTTATTGCCTTGTAACCTTGAGCTCAGAAGCTTGTTGCCTCATTCATGATGACAACATCTCTCCACGCATTTGTTAGTTTGTGTGTGTCTAAGGGCAGACTGCTTAGAAGGAGGTGGAGGAGGGTGTATGCGTGTGTGAGTCTAAAAAAAGGGGGGGAAGGTAGTTGTTTTTTTCAGGGTGATATTGCCAGGCTGATACGGGAAAATGTGTGTGCATGAATGTGTGCATGTGGGTGGATGGGTAGGTGTGTGCATGTGTGTGTGAGTCAGACTATGAAAGACACGAGAGGGGAACTCCAAGGGAGAGCTACACAAAATGATATGTGGATCTACGTGTGTGAGAAGTCAGACAGAGGTCAAGTAATGACAAGAGAAAAAAACATTAACGATGAAACTGAAAACTTGACTGCATCTCGTGTGTAGGTGCAGTAATACTGACTTAAACCAACGACTGCACCAGCTCTGCTTGAAATCTGATGACATCTGCGACCATTTGAGCCTCCCCATGCTCTTGTGTTACAGTTCACCACGTAAGCTGCTCCGCTCTCTGCGAGCTCAGGCTTAGGTTTTCAGACCTAACGAATGATGTCACAGCAGGTGCTTTGTCTTTGACCGCAGATGGAAATCACCTGCTGTGACATCACTAGATTGCGGTGTGGCCAGTATTGTGACATACTTCTTTTAAAAGTTTCCGCGCTGTGCTCTGCTGTGTGATTCACTGTTCATTTCAATTTGAAAACATAACAAATGAGTTTACTGGGGATATGATATGGATTATCCATCATCTGAAGTGAATAATGGAATCTGAATGAATGTGTGTAAATTTTTCCTGTGGCACAAAATACAGTATCAGGGGCCAAGTACATTCTCTCACTCTCTCAAATGTTTATACATTTTTAGATGTGTGTCATTTCATAGACATGAAGTATTTTATGTTGTATTTGTATATATCTCAGGAAACATCGGGAAGTAAAGGTCTGGAGGTTTGCATTATGCATGTCTGCATGGCATACACACAGAGATGCACAAAGAGAGCAATACAAAAGCATGTGAAGCCTTTGAAATGACCAGATTTTCTGCACTAGTCATCAAATGTGGTTGAAGCTTCATTTTATACACAAGTATAGACAAATACAACATTCCTAATCTATCAATCTTAATCTAGCAAACCTCTGATAGATGTAGTTTAGACCAAGTTTTACCAGGCTTTTGATCATCCTCACAGAGCTGCTTCAGCTCAGACATATACCTCTAAGGGCCAATTCATGCTTCTACTCCAGAGGATGTCAAAACTCCCCTTGTGCTTTCCAATTATGTCATTGTCGCTACTGTGGGCACCTCATGACTTCTCTGGTAAATGGCTCACTGGTTTGAACTAATGCACACCAGTATTACCATAGAATAATGTAAAATCAAGTAGAACTCTGCATCTGCTCTGTACAGAATTCCAACATCAAAGATTTAATCTTTTAGACGGCGGGTGTCTGTCCGCAGGAAGCATACAGTATTCTGGCCTTTAGGATGTCTGGTGTCAATAACTCTCTACAGCATCTGACTGCACCTGAAGTAGTGCTTCTAAAGGGTCATTTTCTATGTCTGAACTATCCCTGCTACATGACTTATCTTCTACTGAGCTCCAGCTGGTGAAGAGCCACTCTGGCCTGAAGGTGCCTGGATAAACCTCAGAGATGTGGCAGGCTGTGCCTTAATGTCTAATACGGTATTATTAAATGGATTCCAGATGACCTGATTTTCTGCACTAGTCATCAAGTGTGGTTGGAACTTCATCTAAGACAGAAGTTTGCCAGATTAAGATCGATAGATTAAGTATGTAGTATTTGTCTACACTACTGATAGCTGTAGATTAGACCAACACGAGTTTCGGGTTTTTGATCATCCTCACAGGGCTGGATGAGGTCCTGGGTTCAGCATGCCTGCGACCCCTACGCGGACTAAACTGGATTCCAGATGCACTAACTCTCTCTGACTCAAATTATTTCTTAGCAAAGGGGTTCACATACTTTCATACTTCACATACCTGTACCGTGAATATTTGAATCATGTACACGGATTAGCCACAGCTTTAACACTCTATGTTTTTAATATTATGGTGACAGAGGCCAACATGGGCACTGCTCTGTGACTAGCCCATATGCAGCAAGCTTTCATGCATTGTGTCGATTATTATGTATTGCTGTTTTACTAATTTCTGCATCCTCCTTTGTGTTTGTGTAAAATAGTGTGCCACCAGCACTGTGTTCATGGCTCACCTGCTTGAGGTTGTACAACCCATGCCTGTCACAGTTTGGAAATTTGAGCCCGTACAGGTTCTCCAGTGGGCCTCTGTTATCATCAGATGTCATTCTGGAGATCTCCTCTAAGACAGTGTCCAGCTCCTGCTGACAGGCACTCTGGCAGGACAAGGACGAAGACAGTTATTCATATTTAGCAACTATTTAAGACAAGTCACAAAAACAGTTACAGATAAGTCATTAGGAGAAAATGACAAGGGGGGTTGAAGCATGTAAGTATATGTACATTATACTCAAGTTTGAGGACAAATACTGTTCTCTGTCCAAGTAAAAAAAGTGTCTTGTAAAAATGTCCTAAATATACGCATTTCTAGCTAACATTTTTATGAGGTGCAGTTAGGCAAGCAGAAGGTTCAGCCAATATTACTGATGTGGGTCTGGTGGAGTGGAACATGAGCGGCTAGACTGCTTAAACTCAGCAGGCAGCCACGGCCACACACATGCACACACAAACCTGTGCAGACACATATCCACCTACATAAATACTGTTCCTGTTGCGTGGATGCACACATACACAACATGTATCCACATGTACATGCACATGCATACACACTTTAACAAACACAGAGAGGGTATCAGGATGCCTGTGGGATCAAAGGTGTCCAGTCTGATTAGTATGATTAGTTGGCAAAAGATGAGAGAGAAGGGCAAGAGGAGACGTAGTCTGCCACAAACCTTATCAGACATCTGGACATATGGATGAAAAGTACTCTTTGTCATTCTCCAACTCTCTCTATCATACTCTATTACTGGTTTTGACACCATGTCTCTCTCATTTTCACAATAATACACTCATAAATCCACACTTCTGCTCATGAACCTACCAATTTCACTGGTGTGTCCTCTCTCCCACAAATTAAAAGATAAATGTGCATTTTTCAAGGCTATTTTTGTGCCATATATATATATATACACAACTCTACATGGCATAAAATACTGCTGTACTCACATTCCATTTTTACACTTAATTTGAAGACATAGGGACAGAAGATGTCATTGCTGTGCAGTCTATAAAGCCCACTGAGGAAAATTTATGATCTGGGAAATGCTATAAATAAATTTAAAAAAAGTTTACAAAATCACAGTCTTTGTATTAAGCAAGAATGCATTGTAAAGTTCAGCTAGAGCACCACGGTGTTAATCAGCAGCACTAGCAGCAGTTGTGTGATATTCCCTTACAAGTGTTTGGGGCGAGGCTCACCCTTTAGACCAATTAGAGATTTCCTGTTGTTTCTGCTTGATTGCTACATTCTTATTTAATGTAATTTCATAATGATGACTGCCTAAAGTGTTGTTAAGACATACTTGATGAAACAAAGCAGACAAAGAGAACCTGTCAATCTGTCTAAGGTGTACTAACATCAGCTGGGATCAGCTCCAGCATTTGCGTGATGTTCTGCCTGATAAGAACTTATAGCTACTGTAGAATTACACTCAGTAAGTCTGAATAACAACCATAATGGTAATGAACTGAGATAATTATTGTATCAATTTCTTTTCTTTAACCAGTAAAACAAAGATGTTGTCTCTTCAACTGTCATTGTAGCTATTCTATTATAAAAAAAAACCCCAGATATTTCTAGCTACCATATTAAATTTCTTAAAAATCCAATGTAGACATGCTAATGTTGTAAATGACTGTTATTTTAATAGACAAATAGGCTTATCTTTTAACAAAATTCCCAGAAAATAAAATTTTCCAGCCTTGCCTACGCTGGCAAGACTGGAGCCTAGGCGATATTTGGCGCCCTGTTAGATTCACACATGCCACCAAAAAAACTCAACAGACACAACTAAATGCATGAATCAGTAGTGAACCGTGGCTTATTGTAATGCGTAGTTAAGCTAGCGTGGAGGAATTCGCTCATTATTTCTGTTGCTTAGCAACAGTCAAACCCTGTGCAGATTTAGATCTACTTGTGCTTGAAAAGAAAATTCAGTAAACAAACAAAGCACGATGTCTTTTCACTTATTACTGTCCACTAATAGATACCGTTTTTAGCACCGTTAAAATATTTGTTACTCAGCTGCACGACCGCATCAAAGCCTTGTTGATATACAGTACAACAGCACTCCCTCTCGTGTGATGTTACTTAAATAACTGAAGGGAAATGACTGACTGCAGGTAGTTTTTAAATTTAATTCTATAGTTTGTTGTGCTTGTGTCATGAGAGTGATAGACTCTGTGGAAACTATTTTAATAATATTAAAAGCCTTTATGTTGATTGTTTATGTTAACATGAGGATTTATAAAATTAGACTATGTGCTGTAGGCCACACAATAAAAGCTACAATCGGAGGGTAAACTTGTCTCCTAAAAATTATGTCTTGTAAAACAAAAACAAATAAACAAAAAAACCCTCTTTTGCGCCCTAGGCAACTGCCTTTGTCGCCTATGGGGCCAGCCATCAAACTTTTGAACAGTATTGAAATAGATGCATGGATCAGGTGTGTTCAATCTGTTAGATGCTGGAAGATACCAGTTTCCTTCTACCCCCACTCATCCCACTCATCTAATATGGTATTATCCAGCTTCTGACTAACTGGACATACCTGATCAAGGTAATCAGCTATGTGTAGGTTTGAGAACCACTGTTTTATCTTCATGACATCACTGCAATGTAAAGTTGATCAAGGGATCAGGTATGTGCAGATGGAATTCAATGCAGAAACGCTAGTGCACATGTGCACTGGGCCTCACAACACAGAAGCAAACCTGAAAGCCAAAAAACTGTGGCTTATGCACCAAGCGAGCACTTTCTAGTCAAGAGAGTGGCCACCCCTTTTTTGTCCGATATCCAGTTCTCATAATACAGCCATGGATTTGAGTTTGTTACGCTAGCAGCAGCTAATGTAGCCTTGATCTGCTAGCCTCAAGAAGAGATGAGGAGAATCATTTGATAAAAGCTTTATACAACTTGTTATACACCCGCAATAGTACTCCCCATCACATGTTCATATTGTAGATTTGCTGAATAAAATTAAAGTTAAATATTGTGCAGATAGAATAATTTGATTATGATGTCAATTTCCCTCTGGATAAGTGTTTTAAGTTCTGTTTTAAAATTTTGAATCTTGTGCTAAAGCATGTTTTTTACATGACAATTCATGGACAAATGTGGTGTAAATAAAAAATGGTGTACTATATTCTCAAGGCCATCAGGCTGACATGATCCCACTTCTGACGTACGCATTTTGTGTACCATATTTGATCTCGCGTGGCTACCCACAACGAAGTGCATCCATGCTTGACACCAGCCCTCCCCCTGGCCAATGCATCACTCCTTGTTCTGCATTCTCCCCTTTGTTACTTGTAATAATCTCAACAATAGTTTTGTACCCTCTTATGATTTGTTTTGTTTAATTTTGTTTTGTTTTACGGCATCAGAGTGAAGTCGACGAGAGACAAAATGAGCAAATGATGAGACATATATGCAGGCCCCAGTGCCCAAGCTCATTTGCATAAGACAGAAAGAATATCAGTGTTTGTTCGACATGCCATTAATGATTTTCCAGGAACTATTTTCTTTTTCTGTGAAGCTGCGTTTGAGACTGTCCAATTTTGGCGAGAGTAAAAGAATGGGGCGCAGGGGGGTTCAAATCTATAGATTGCTTTTAACTGCCACAACACATTCCACTGTGGAGAGCAAAACAATATCTCTTTTCAAGATGATGATGCTCATTATGTGCAATTACTGAAGCTAAGAAAACACCATCTTAATTCATGAACAGAATGTTTATTCTGTGTATAATTAGACATGTGCTAATAAATGTGCATGTAAATTATACAATTTAAAAACAATATGATGTATGTATATGTATGATAAGGGTAGACATAATAAGCTTTGGCTTTAGCCTATACTTCTTTGCAGTTATGAACAATAATAAACATAGTATGACCACTCATTCTTGATATACTGTACATATCTTACAGCCATACACTTGAATTTGAATATACGAAGAAAAAAAAAAACTTAACTCAGTTAAGTTTATCCAACTTAGTAGTTAGATAAACTTAAATATTCAAGTTGACTAAACTATAAGTTGGACAAACTTATGTGAGTTAAGGTCAATAGTTAATTGTTGAATTTAAATTCAAATTCACACAATTCAACTGTGGCAAGTATAAAGACAGGCCAAACACAATATACACACTAATAAACAGTACACTATATAATTTATAAATCAACCAATTTCCATTATAATTTATAATTTTATTATTTATGTGTTATGTAATATTTTATTTGTATATGAAAATATGTTATTTAATATAATTAATACCTTTCGTAACTGTTTTTTTGGAAGCAAATGTAGTAATTATTTAATGAATAATGGTAAACAACTCTAATTAATGGCTGCTCTTTTCCTTAGATCTAATGAAAGAGACCTGTCTCATTCACAGCGACTTGTCTGGCTTCATGAAAGTCATTGTTATATAAGAAAATATATTGGCCCCCACAGGTGTGCTAGTGTAGCTTCCAAACTTAGGTTAAAGGTTAAAGTGGGGGTGAAAATATGCTAAGAGTGGAAGCAGTATGTTAAATCTCCATGGATGGATATAATGTACTGTCCTTGCAGCAGACAGTGATCAAATATTTAGCATCTGTGCACGTGCAGAATGTTTGTGTGAAAGAGTGCCCAGAGGAGGGCACTAATGGACAATACCAGACATTTTTGCTTACCCTGCAAATTATTGACCTTTTTCCACGGCTTGGTTTTGATAAGCAGACTTAGAATTTGACCGCATTTGCCATGTGCACTAAAACTAAAGTGCACAGTAAATAAAAGTTGAAATGCTGCTGTGGGGGAAAGGAAGGGTTACCAGGGCTTTACATTCATGTTATATTCTGGCACGTTTTTTTGCAGTTTCTGCTTCTGTGACTGTATCACAAGAGAATGAGGGTGCATGGATGGTTATAATAAATAGATAACAAAGCCCTTGATTTTGTGCATTTGGAAACGTCACACTCAAAAATAATTATAAATAGTCCTTACCTGATACATTTTCTGGGTTTGAGAGTCCTCTAATTGATTTGTCTTCATTTTGGTTTTGCGCTCATTCAGGTGTTGCTTCATGGCAGTCTCATACCATATGCCATACACATTTATGGCAGGCCTCTTGGTGTGTGGAGTCTCAGTGCCATGCACCTCTGGAACAAATAAATACACAAAGAAACACAGATATACAGTTGATCTGGTGCATCTGCACTAAAGTGCTGCCTTCTGGAAAACATATCGCATTCGTGCGCCCAAATAATGCCTATTAAAGCTAATTTGATCTTTCTGGTTTTAATGCGAGTATAACATTTAGTGCTTTGTAGGTTCTTTGAAATCTTTATTCTGATTCAGTTCTTTGAGCATGAAACTAATCTGTGTCCTGCTTTTGGGTATGTATTTAATTGACAGATGTTACACAAGCAAAACACACACGGTAAAAATCAAGCTATTAAAAGCAAACATTTTTCTAATAATGGGTCCTTTTTACAAGTCATCTTAACCGTAGAATTAGAAGATAAAGTCACCGTGTGTCCTCGGGGCATCCTGTGTCCCTCATGTTACTAATACTATACTGGACAGTCAGCCGTTGCAATGGCTGTAATTATTATGGAGACAGCATAAAAAGACTTGCTTGATCTTTTTTGGTGAAATTGCAAAGTCCTACATGCAGCCCATTTACTTTTATCACACAGGAATTATGGCACACTTAGCACAGGTCTCCTCTGGGCAAATCACAAACAAAGTTAATTCAGAACAGACATGGGCACATGTACAATGGCAATGACTTTTAGAAAGTCAAACTTTTATTCATTTGACTATGACTGTGTCAGTAAAATAGAAATACATGAAGGGTTTAATGCTCTACAGACATTCGTCTACATAGTCTTAGTCATCAGAGCCATAATGATCCTGGTCTTACGCTAAGACGAATGTGATGACTGAATTAAAGACTTGAAGGGGAGTTTTCTGCTGACAGCTTTTCATGCTGAGTAAGGAGAAAGATTTCTTTTTTTTTTTTCTTGCATGTCTGTAATTTGAGCTGTGAAAACCTGAGCAAATCTCTGAGGTTGTAAATCAGACAGAGAGGGACCCCCCATCCCCAGATATGCCTTAGTAGTGTTCATTATTGCAAGTCTGAAGATGTCTTGCAACAAAGAATCTAAAGCCATACTAACAGCTTTGTCAAATTGTACGTATTGTAGAGACCAGGAGTCAGGAGTAAGCAACGATTACTGATTGTTAGAGTAAGACTGGGGCCATGTTATGGATCACAACAGATGATCACGATCAGTTAAGGAAAGAAACATATCAACTATCAGTCAACGGACTGCTCCTCGTGCCAATTCTTGGAATAAAAAGTAAGTGAACTGTTTTCAGTTTCCTGTTTTTCGATTTATTATATTGGTTATGAATTGTGAGCTGAACTTCAGCCTGAGTCACAAACAACAAACGCAGTATTCCGAAGCTGATGAAACACAAACAGTTGTGAGCTTTCATCAGCACCCAGTAAAGAAAGTGATGTGGTGTAAAAAGTAAGTGAAACGCTAGGCTCCTAATGTCACTAAACACCAACTGGAGTCAGGTGTCTGTAAACCTGGAGTCCAATCAATGAGTGAGAAAAGCGATGTGGTTTAGAGCTACCTTAACTTTTAAAAACACCCAAACATTGTCAGCTATTCAGAAAATACTTTAATTATTTTTTCTTGCAAGTGTTAATGTTAACTTTTGGATGCTAACAGGCTTACAAAAAAAATGCAGGTCATGTACCATGTTCAATGTGTTAGCATAGCATGCTATCATGCTAAGATACATGCAAATTAGCTTTTAGATACAGTATTTGTTCATCAACGAAAGTACTGGACAAATTAAAACCTCTGACCTGATGCAGCCAGGTGAAGGGTTACGGGATCATTATAGTTATTCATAGCCATTCATTCTGGGGGCCATAGATATCTTTCCAAATTCCATGCCTTGTAAATTCTTATTCAGGAATTTTGTGTAATCAGCTAATATCTTTTTTTTAACTTAACATAAATAACTTGGTTTGACACTTTAAACGAATTCAACTTATATAACTTCATGTCAGAACAACTAATGTCTCTAAGTTCTGACAATAATAACTAGAAATTTTAAATTATGTATTGAATAAATTAATTTCTTAGAGTTCACTCAACTCATCAAAATACTGGAAAAAAAAATTCCAGAGACTTCCCAGCATGCATCGTTTGGATTAACGCTCTCCAAATAATGTTATTTTTAGTAGGTTCCAGCTCAAAGTACACATCTAACCAATTACAGATTAAAGACCTGGATGTGTTCTTCCTCTGCCCATTTTATTGAGGATTGGAACTAAATAACCCATCATGCATTTCGCATCACATAGCAGCAATAGTAGACAAACACAGAAAAATGTTTCTACAACAGTTGTTATACTATTGCTAGAAGTTTGTGGAATTAATATTTGTTTTTTAAATATGTTTTAGATCTAAATAAGTGCATACTTGTAAATTAATGTTTGCTATATGTAAGGATCCGCTAATAACTGCCTTTTTTTGCTAATAGTAGACTTCTTTTTTTTTTTGCCAATAGTGGACTTTGTCGTCATTCCATGTCTTGTCAAAAATCAGCTACTGAATAATTTATAGCCCATATATGTACTTTGACATAATAAATACTTGAAAAATATAAACACTAGAGCAAAGCAGAGCTCAGTTGTATGAGTAAGGCCGATGCTGCCTCAATTCTGCATTGAGTGTTCTGTCTTTTGACCAAGCCTGTACTTTGTGTACTTTGTGTAGTGAGAATTGAGAAACCATGATAAAAGGTGAATTTAGTCCTACCACCATAAACGTAATGATGTTTTATACTAAATTTGTTACTTTTAGTTGCAGACCTACGCTTTAGTTTCTCAGTTTGAAGAGATAACTCTTCAGATTAGATGTTCATTTTCAGAGGGTGTCTAGGTTAAATAAAAGTAAAGTAAAATTTAAGCAAAATAAGATTTACATTTACACAATAGAGCATTTTAATGAAGCTGACATAGATTTTTTTTGTTGTTCAATAAACTAATGAATCTAAATCAAGTAAACTAAGTCACAAGTTTACACATATTTCATCAAGATACTAGTTGAAACAACAAGGTACATTTTACAGTGTGGGTACACATTACACATTTACAGTTCAACCTCTAGGTTAGCAGAAACACTTTGAGTTATGATATCAATTGTATTACAGTATTAACAAACAGTGTGAATATCCTTCATATTCTGCAGACCACATTAAACATCTGTAAGATAGAGCCTGACATGCCACATTCAAGTCTGTCATTAAGACATATACAAATATTTTGTGAAATAACTAATCTTTCTCTTCAGAAGTGTTGAATGATTTGTTAGTATGTTGTATTGACGCTCACTGTATAAAATGGTGTTGGTAAATAGGGCAGGAGTGCTATATTACAGTTAAGCTACCTGAGGTTGTAAAGGTTTACTATATTTGTGTTAAAGAGCTTGTGTTCTATAGACACTTAAAAAACCTCGGGGCAGCATGTTCCAGAGAGAAGAAAAACACTTCCTAAGCCAACAGCCATCATCTAAAAACTGTGTTGTTGATTCTGTCTTCAGTGCCATAGAAACTACCTGTCTCGAGCTGTTGGGAGTGTTGGCTTTTAGTATTGCCTTTGAGCAATGCTTTCACAGTTCTCTCACAGCACTGAATGAGTAATGTCTTTCCAGAGTTGCTTAGCGTTAATGTATTTGCCCTGTTATCGTATACACTGCAGCTGAGTCTCAGAAACTTCACTGCGGCTCTCTGGCCAAGAAAGTGGCCTTACGGTACTTCAAACCATTGTCGACGTGAATGGTTTCTCTCAAGCCTTGACCACTTCAAACACGTTACTGTTGGCAAATGTACAAAAAGTAACTGAATAATGAAGAAGGTTTTGTCTAACCAGAGATCCCTCGAAACCTTTTACGGTCAGCTGGTTCTTTCAAGTCTCGATGTTGCTCTGCTTCCATGTCCTGACCAGATGAAGTTGCCTTTGTAGTTTTAGGGGAAAACTGTTGCCTATTGCTGCTCTTACAGTGTTTGTCAGACATAAAAAGTGTTCTCTACGGTTAAGGAAATTTATGCTCTTCATCGTCAACATTATCATGTTTTAAATTTGCAAATAATAATTGTTGGTAATTGAGAACATTGGTGTTGTCAAGCAATAATTAATTAACAAATACCTCAAATTTGTATTTAAGTAGAGTTCTTGAATGCATGTATATTGCTTGTTGTGGTGGTAAATTCTGGATTAATAATGTTGCATTCATGTTATGCAACATGTAACCTTTTGATTTGAACTCAACAGATATAGGGCTTCTTATTCACACCTCAGGGGGAATTTGCTCAGAATTGCAGGCAACAGCATGCAGTTCCCACCCAAAACGATCTCTGCTGGCTACACCTTTTCCTGTATATGTGTGATGCTCACATACTATGTGCACACTTATCTACATAGAGTAATTAAAGACTTGAGGGAGCAAATGAAGGAGGAAGAACAAGTTACAGCAGCAGATCACCTGCAGGGCAACAGGACAGTCTTAGACCACCAGTGGTTGGAGAAGGAAGTGAAATGGTGGTCTACATAGTTTAAATAGCAATAACTTGTATTATCACCTAGTGGCAAGATGGACCTAAGTGAAAGCCATAATGCAGCATGAGGTTGTAGCAACCCCATAACAAAATAGGTATGTCAATATTGGACGATTTTCAAAAACTATCCAATTTGATGTAAATGTACCAGTTCATAAGTTGCTTGTGCCAAATGATTATTATGGTCAAAAATAACAGTTAGATACAGTTAGTAGTCCAAAGTTTGAGTCCAGTAACTACATCCAGTAATAACATAAAGAAGTACATGTTGAAATGTAAATAGCTAATACAAATACTCCATACAGATGCAGCCATGGCATTGACAGAGGCTTCACATCTGCCCTGGACTTTGGTACCTTGTGAGAGACAGTACATTCATTTTTTGTGAATTCAAGCAATATAAACACTTTGATTCATTTGGAGAGTAATATTACATGCTTTTCTGATTGGAATAATGCTGTTTTCTGACACCTTTGCATTGTTGAAATTTGCAAAAGTGCCAAAAAATGTTAAAAGGCTAAGTTATAGACATCAGCAGTATAAAAGAATAGAACTGGAGATATGAAGTGTGGTTGTAACAGGCAATGCTTGTTGTTGGTTTATTTGAACTCTGGACTGTTTACTTAGTAATAGTGTTTACTTCAGTTTAGTGAGAATATTGCCATTTGAACTCAGAATGACACCAGATATCCATGATGAAACACATAAAAAAGTTCCTGCTCTCTTTCAACTGAACAGAAGTGCGGTTATTTAGGAGTGAGAATGTAAAGCAGGAAACAACCTCAAAATGTGCATTTCAAGGAGACAGATGTTGTTATCTGATAGCCAGCAGCTACTCGTGCTTCAAAAGCCAAGTATAACACAGTGAACTGAGGGCAAACCAGTCTCAACTGATGCTCAGGGATGCAGCATTTCCTTTATGTGCTTTAACGGGTTTGAATACCAAAGACTGTAAATCACAACAGACAGTACAGACACGTACATGAAGCTCAAAGCTAAAACAACTATGGTTTCAACTACCACATCCCAACAAAACCTGAAGTCTGTAGTTTGAGAGAGTTTTACAGCAAATGAAGAAAAAAAAAAAATGCTTGGTCATTATTAAAAAATATTTCAGTACAAGACTTTCTGAAGTGTAAAAATCCTCACAGTTACCTAGGGGACATACCCAGAGAGTTGTCCTTCTGTTGCCATGGAGATCTGCAGCTTTCCTAGCACCATTTGAGAGGTGTCTTTAATGTGCATATTTTATATTTATTGCATGCTAAAGTTTCAGAACTGAACTGTGAGATTTTAATTGTCTTTCTCATGTATTAGGAACAATATGGACCATAAAAAACAAAACAAAAAAAACACTCCCATTAGGAGAGCTTTGAGGATATGTGGGTTACAGCCGTGTTATGGGTTCACTGCAGGGATACTGCTTGTTTGCACTCACAGATGTGGGCCTGCCACTGCTTGCCAAACACATTGCATATGTCAACATTCATTTTCAGGAATCAATAGTGACTTTTGTCCCTAATAAGTATAATGTGGGAGAGCAAGCCTTGACATTTCTATGTCCCCACAGGTTTTTGGGTTATTTCTTTTGGGAAGTTATTGTGACTAAATGTGTTTGATGTACAGTAATTGTGTTTTTTCTGACATAAGTCCTGCAGTGAGAACACTGTTTTGACTCAGTGCGCAGTTATCCATGAAAGCTCCTTATGTTAAGGTAAAGGTTTTACCATATTAGCCTGTCGTTGTGACAGATCAAAACTAGCTGCCTGGATCATGACACAGATGCATGTTCCCTGATACTAGCAGAGTTTGAATTACTTTATGAGAGTACTTGGCAGGGGACTAATCTACAAAACAAGACCCTACACATACAGTGTACTATAGCTGTCTAACACCGTGTTAAAATCCCCAAATTAGCACTCGCAGTACAGCCTTTTAGTGTTACAGACTTAAGGTTAACACACACACACACACACACACACACACCACCAACTTGTGTCAGGTGATGCCCGTAACACACACACTGGGAACGGTGCAAATTCAGCACAGAAGTACAAGCTGAGCTGTTAATTTTCAATAATAATGTCAAAGACTATGTTTGGAAAAAAAAAATCACTGAGATAATGTTAACAATTTATTGTATTGTGAAAATGTCATTTAAATTTTTTTTTCAGTGAATCAAGATTCAGCTGATTGTTTTTAAGTTTTTTAGGTGCCTGCCTCATCGTTTTGCCACCGGTGAGAGAGAAAGAGTGAAAGGAATAATAAAAGCATTGTGTTTATCATTGTGAACGATGAAACAAGCAATCAAATAAAGAAATTTGAAGACAATATCATCCCCTAAGAACTACTCTAAGGCTTTTTGTTTCACCTGCACCCAGATTTGACCAAATATCACAGCCACTACCCAAATCTACTGCAAAACTGCATGTATTTATTTAAATGCCCTGCCTGGGGGTGTGCATGATAAGATGAGAACAAAGCACCTGGCATTAAATATCTTTAAAATGTTGTAAATGAATTAGCAAACCATTGCCTATTAACATTAACACTGATTTACAGTTGTGTTTCTGACCTACGTTTGCTAATTAGATCTGTTTTTTAAAAAAATAGTGCAACTTTAATTTATTATTTTTTAAGAACTTACCATTTGTAGCCTGATGGCCCAGACTTGTGAAGTCCAAATCCACTTTTTGTCCACACCGACCAAAACCCTGTATGAGCTGTTGTAAAGGTAATTCAGCATCTGTGCTTGGGTAGCACCTCAGACCACTGGAGCACCTTGGTGTGTAGACCCCACAAAGCTCCCCCTCCTGCCTGGCACACACTGGACAGCAACCGCAGCCCGGCTCCCTAACTATTTCTGCACATATCGCTGTGACTTTGGGGCACGCAGCTAAATGCTCCGCTGTGCAACTTGGACATCGGAAAGCTAAATCCCCAAGTAAGATTCCAGGCAAAGTAAAGTATGCAAATAGGAACCTGTATGTAAAATATATAACCATTCTAACGTTTGCTAGGTTTCATAAGGATTACTGAAATCAAAATGAGCTTTGGAAGATAACGGTATGAACCTCATGTTCCTGAAGGTCAACTGTGTGAGAGTAAACATTGTGATCCCACTGACAGGGTCCTATCTGCTCTCATATTACTGGCCAACTGCAAAAAACAAATGCTCACACCATCAAAGTACACATATATGATTTACTTACCTATGCACTTAAAAAAAATTAAAACACTTTAAAAGTGCATTAGATAATATGCAGAATCCCAAAAAGTCCTCAGGTGAATCAGAGGTACTTTCATTTCAGCACAGTTAGATGTTTTGGAATCATATCATTCTTAAAGTATGGTCCTAATTCAGTATCAAAGAGACTGAGGGACAGAGAATGGATTGTATTTTGTTCATTGCCAAACTGAAACACAGTAGAGCAGAGTCAGCACCATGCATTCAACTCAAACCAAACAAAATCAGAAAACCAGTCAAGTCAGTGCTCAGTGTTTGTGATGTGGACCCTAACCCAGTACTTGCGTGTCAGCTGGTGTTCAGTAAAAGGTCAGGCCAAGAGACCAAAACGATGGAGCCCAGTTCTGTAGCCTGGTCCTCATGATGTTTTGTGTTGACAAATTTGCCTAGAAAACCCATGTGATTACAGACTGGCTGTACTTAAACCCCAATGAAGCTGCTGTAGGACTGTTGTGACGTAGCTCTGACTTCATTGTGGTGCTGCTTTAGCCACTCTGTTTTTTCAGCTCACCACTGTGTTTCTGGTATTTTTTGGCTTCATGATTCATTCGACAAGTGCACTATGCCATTGCAAATATATACATAGCATAAGGCATCTATTTAAACTTTAATGTGTTGCAGTGTAGAAGAATGGCTATGTTCTAAATCTCTGAATTATCACCAATACCTGTTCAGTCATTCAAAAATATCTGATGTTATGCTAATGCTGCTGGTTAAACTATGACTCCAATTTTGAAAAAAAGGTGTCTGGACATTTAAAGTCCTTCCTAGCTGAGGTCCAGACTGATTATTCATTCATTGCTTTCAACAAAAACATTAGGCCGTAATGTAATCATAAATGTAAAAGAATTTAATAGGCTAATTAATTGTAAGGAATTCACAGAATGGTGGACCCAAAAAGTGCTCTAGTACAAAGGAGGTAATACTTTATATGGATATTTAATAAAATATAACCAAAGATACCCAAGGAGCAGAGGTCATTAACAGAAGCTCACCCCCAGAGGAGGAAAAGACAAAACTAATCAATCAGACACCAAGCTAAAGTAAACAGAAAATCACTCCAAGAGGAAAAGCCAAACTAACAACCTCACTAAACTGAATCTAGTAGTACTACTAGTAGTACTAGACAGACAAAAAACAGAAGACACAACACTAAAACTGAACTAGGGCTAAACTAAAACAAGGGGAAAAAACTAAGAATGCAGAACAGTCCATCAGACTTACAAATGAAACCAAACACATGGCAAAATAGGGGTAGAGGAGTCCGGAACACCAGGCAAACGTAAAGTACGTAAAGTACGTAAAGTACGTAAAGTACGTAAAGTACGTAAAAGCCCGCCCCCCCCAAAAAAGCAGCAGACTAGCAGAAATGACACACAATGATCTGGCAAGGCTGTGTAAAACTGGAGTTTTTATACTGGTGTCTATGTTGATTACACATAGGCTGCAGCTGGTTGGACTGAGTAAGTGGGAACAGGTGTGTGTGGTCAGATGGGCATGTGGAAACTGAACAAAGCAGGGGCGTGGTCAACTGACTGAGGGAGAATGTTGCAGAGGTATGGTTCAGGAGGTGTGGCCAGGTCGATCTGGGAGTGAGTGAAAGAAAAAACCAGGTAGACAGAGCAGAAGATGGACAAAATTGACAGTGATAAAATTAAAACAATAAACGAAGACACTGATTGTGACATTAAGAGTTGTTTGTTGCGGGATGAACAACTAAACACTAAACAATCCACCTGTTTCACATTCACTGCGTGGCAATTTGTGTTGTAATGTTCACCGGCACCAAAAGCAGCTGCTGCAGAAGCTACTCTGCTAATGTGCTGCTACTGCTACACTGTGTTGATGTTAGATCCCTAGGCTCGACAGCTGATTCTGATGTAAGTGAAGTCTCATTTCCTGTAGATTCGAAATAAGGGTTACTAATCACGTTTACTATTTTCATTTTCCTGGTCCAAGTCTCTTTGGGTCCCGATCCGGACCAGAGTCCATCATTTGGGGACCCCTGCACTAGATCGACTGGCAATCTGGATCACAAAATGACTGCAGGCTTTTATTACTTGGTTTACATCCACTACAGTGATGAAGATGAAGCTTTGCATTATCAGGCTCTGCTCTGTTATAAGTACATTTCTGCATCTCTGACCCTGCTTTCTGAAATGTAAATAGTAAATAATCTGCACTAAGTGCAATTATTGGTACTCAAAGCACTTTTACAGTGCTTCTCATTCACCCACTCACGCACCTTGCATGGCAGAGCTCACCCACTGGGGGCAACTTGGGGTTCAGTGTCTTGCCCAAGAACACTTATGACATGTGAACAGAGGAATAATTGAACCACCCACCCTACAGCTGGTGGACAACCGCTCTACTTCTTGACACAGCCACCCCGAAATATAAAACGTGTCTGCCTCGATACTCTGACAGTGTATCAAACAGTACTCAGACTTTCATAATTGTAATTACAGTAGGTGTTGATTGACAATGAATGTGGTGTGAATACAGGTTAGGAACTGTGGCAACAACTTCATCCTGCAGTAGCAGCAATGTGATAAACTGAATAATTAAAACAACACTACTGTAAGTAAAAAAAAAAATCTTTTAAACTGACATAAGGTCTCATAACCAACTACTTACTTTGTGGTCTTTCATTTGGCAGGTTACTGTTTTCAGTTAAGAAGTCATATCTTTCCACTGAACTCTCAGCCTCATGACAGCGGCGCCTGCAGTGTTTACAGTCTGCCTGTTAGACTCAGCATGAAGGGTGCTTTTGTTTTAGCACTAGTGGGAGGTAGATTGATAGTCATTCTGTGTTAACAGCATACAGCGGTGCTGACATGAGGATACAATGCTCTAAAAATGAGCAATGATTGAATCTGTGGAAGAAACAGTGGTAAGGACTGGGTCAGCTTCTATAGTCGCAGGTAAAACTCTTCAGATTCAACATGTAGGAGATGTAGAAGAACAAGAGAGCATGGGAGCTGGTTCCAGATGATAGTTGATGTTTGTGCCTAATAATAACAAACAGTTAATTATCAACAAATTCATTTCATCAGTTTTACATGTTAAACAAATCACACTGATTATATTTGTTAACATTTACATTACTTCAAGTTTAAGTTGAGTTCTGTATGTTTCCAGAACGTATTTACCGTCTCCACCAACCTGACACTTTCTGCTCACCCCAACCAGTCGGGGCAGATGGCCACCCACCCTGAGCCTAAATCTCTCAAGGTTTTTTTTTAACAGAAAAAAATATAATTACAAGTAATGTTAATAGTCACCTTTGCTCCATTAATCCAAACACAAAAATTAGTATTATAGAATTTTACTGCCCGTGCTAATGAGGACCTGAGGAGCTTGAAAGAGAATTACATACTCAGATATGATGTAATGATGGTCTCACACCCAGTCATATGATGAAGTGTGTTGCACCTCTTGAAGCTGCGCTAACAGAAAAGTTAATGTCCATTAAATGAGGGAGATATTTCCTCATCTTTGACTGAACTGAAGATGCATGCAAGGGTTTTCCAGCCATGCAGTGTGGCTCCAGTGTGATGTCAGTGTAGCTCACTGTATAAGACTCTTCAGCTTAGCAGGTCTGGGAACATGAAGTAATGTCTTGTTGGGCCATCTATCCTCACCCAGAATGTGTTTACTGGCATTAACATAAAGCACACTGTAACAGCCATATAATATTATGAGTTGACTTAAGTCTTTTGATGAGTTTTTGATAAGATTTTTGTTTCTTTTTCTTTGTGTTTATAACTTTTCTTGTGTAGAACATTTCTTTCCTTGGCACGTGTTGGTGGTAGTGTCAAAACAGCTTTGTGGCACATGGTACTGCGTGAGATTACTTTGGCACAAATACTTTGGCGTGGTCAGGAAATTTGTTTAGATATTCATTGTAATTCATTGTAATGGACTCAAAGTCATTTTTCCTTTATTTTAAGAAACTATTTTAAAAAATGCTTAGTTGTTTTATTTGGTTGAAACTAATGACACTGTTGGGTGTGTGTTCAGATGCAGTAGCTAAATGGCCACTGGTTAGAGTGGCAGCAGGGTAAATAACACTGATAAAGTTCAAGTTCACTTCCTGGCTCTTACTACACACTGACCACACATGCATGAAAGTGTCAAATTTTGTTCTAATTCTTATGAAGAACGTGAATATGTCTGTTTCTTAAAATGTTGCAATTAGTCCTCCATTTGCCCAAGTAATCTGCATATAATCTACACTCCCAATCTATCGCAGCTTTTTGCCAAAGCTGTCACAGATGGGGAGCTGCTATTCAAATATTTGCATTTGCATGAACATTTATAATTCAAATTGGAATATCTGAAATCTAAATTAAAGGCAGAGATAGAAGATGGAGGTTTTTCTGTAATCTACTCCACAGAGTTTGTTCACTTTTCAACTGTTATCTAAATCCTGCACACGTTCTGTAGTAAGAGATGCAGATTTTATAAAACTGAGTCCCCACCTTTAAGAAACTCTTAATACGTCCCTGGTGAATAGCACGTGCATTTGGACATGCTTTTCACAGGCACAGAGCAGTTACCAGACCATGACAATCTGCTGTGTACTCTGTTTGCTCTGTTGCTTACACTATTATGCCATCAACTTAGAGAAATGGAAATGTTTTCTTATGGCCGGTCGTCAGCATTTCTCCACTCACGAATGTATCGTGATTATATTATGTGTACATGTCTCTTAGCAACTCCAAATGTTCAGGCAATAGCTGAACAATGTTGGAACGTTTAATTTTACACTTAAGCGGAACAACCTGATAGTGCGGTGCTGAGAGACACTTTAACTGGTCTCCTGAAAGATCCATCTTTCAAAGAGTCATTTAGTCGAGACAAATGGAATGCCACTGAAAAGCGGTCACATTTTCCACAGTCGTTCATTTTCCTCCGTCACGGATCTAATTTAAAGGAGAGAAGTGAAAAGGAGGCTTGTGTCAGAAGATTCTGACACTAAATGCTGGTGAGATTGCAGGATTAAGAAAATCATCTTGGATGATTTCAATAAAACAGAAGGATTAGTGCAATAACCATTTATTTTGATTCTTTTAAAAAAACATATGATTCGACTTGATCTGAGTTGTATTGTATAAAATATGTACATTATTGTTTTATCATTAACCACAAGCGGCGCTTATCTACAATCTCATCCTCAGCAGCGCATATCAATCACCACTTACTTATAGCTAGATACACATACATGCACATCATCATCATCATCTTTGTTTGAAAGCCTCAAGGCAAATTGTTTTCAGCAGTGTGTGTACAGTATGTGGGTTTGCAAAAGCTGGAAAGAAAGATTTCTGTTGGGTGAGAGAAAAAAGGGAGAGTAGTGACCTGCTTTTACATCTCACATACACACAATGTAATGCAAAGTTGTTTTTCAATGTTGCAGTATGTATACTAGCAAGTTACAGTTAAAATGACAATCCTGTGCTTTGAACTCAGAAGAAGGTGTTATGCTTTATTACACGCAGTATTCAGTGGTACAAATATCCCCCATGTCAGTTTAAACAATAAATTTGCTCAGGGAAGCAGGCTCAGTAGCAGATTTATGGAAGCAGATAATAATGTAATTACCCCAGAGAACAGCAAAACACCCTGGAGCAAAAACCTGACTATGTCCAGCCTTCTTGATCCAGTATCTAGTGGTCACTGCAACCGGTGATATTAATGTGCTGTTGATATGTTGTTGTATATTTATATTACTTGATGTAAACAATAAATCAGTATGAAAGGAGAACACACTATGAATTAACAAGCATTTCCCTTAAGTTCTGTTGAGTGTTTTAACACCTTTCACCATGTTTTTGTTTTTTGGTTAACTCTGTACACATGCTCTAAAACCTCTGCACAAGACTGTAACTGCTCAGCAACAACGGATGAAGTTAGCCATTAGCTGCCGAATATCATTAATCAGGACAGAGCTGGAAATGTCTCTCAATGGAAATCAAAACGGAGTATGAATTTTGGACACACTGTAGAAACGCAACTTAGAATGACGGCTAATGTTGCACCACATGTAATTTAATTAGATTGCACGATGGAGCAGCAGAATGTACTGTAGTCTAGATCTATGACTGAACAGGACTAAGATTTATCATACAGCAAACCACTGTGCAGGGTTGTTGACACTGAGGCCTCTTAGGTCAAGTGTCTAGAGGACTGTGTATGGAACATGTCTCTAGGTAGCATGGGAAAAACCAGGCTCAGTCTGGGAAAGGAAGCAGCCTGTTAACGTTGCTCTTGCACAATCCAATTAGCCTTGACTTGCGTCAATAAGAAGAAACGGCACCAGATCACAGCAGAAGCTTTTTGTGACCATGCGCTTGTGCATGTGCTAGCTGGCTGATACAACTAACGACTGGAAGCATCTTCAGCAGAAGTTCTTCAACCAGGGATCTATAAAGGAAAAACAACACCAAAATTGAGGTATGTGTATGTAGAGCATTTTCTCTTATCAGTTTGGTGTGTACATTTTTAAACCTCTTTTACATAATGGATGCATTTGATTCAATTAGAAATGCTTTTGTTGTATTAAAGTGGTGTGATTCATACGAGAACAGACATTACATGTGTGCATACTAAAGGGGAAAAACCGTCCTCTTGCTGCATTCCCTGGTAACATCTGTTTTCAGTGTCTATCTCCCACGAGATAAATTCATTAATTTGTGGGAATGTTCAGGAACCAGATGGCTGAGACTTCTGTTTCTTACACAGTTTATTGCTTTTTAAGGGAAAATGTAAAAATTACGCAGAATATCCAGTGTGAGCAAGAAGGCATTTTAACCAGCTTATACATTGTATATGTTTTTTTTTTATGAGATTATGCTTCACCTTTGTGATTTCATTATGCATTCAATCAATGTACTGTCTTACACATTATCATGTTGAAGAGAAAATTTTCCAGCTGCAGAACACAGGCTTGAGAGCCTGGATGTGACAGATATCCCAAAATGAGACTGAGACACATGAAACAGTACACATAGTGGATGCATATTGAAAACTATATAATGTACAATATGTGCATATTGACACTGATACAAGTGTCGGCAGTATTCATAACAGAATTATATTATAATAATAATCGATTTGAGTATAATGTTATGTACAATAACAACAAGTTTTGTCCAATCATTCATTACTATCATAATGTATTTCATAACAGATGGTTTGGACTGCATACTTGCTGGCACTTGTTTTAATCTGGAGAGGTAAGGTGCAATATTGACACAGTCATTACACACCAGAAAGAGAAACTGCCATGCAGGTTTTTAAGTTTAAGGGACAATACTAAAGCAAACTGCTTTAAGAACACATACACACCTTAAGTGAAATAACATGTTTTCATTATAGTATGGTTGGGGTGATTTAATAAATAGACTTTCAATAAATTGAAAAATAATAATAAAAAAATATAATTAGATATTAGACATATAAGCCACTTAGTATAGCCTCGTTCATTTAGCAAATGCTCCTCACTCCACAGGCTGCACAACCTCTGCAAAGTGGCTCAAACTGAAGCTGTGAAATACTGTAGGATAAAATTGGTGTGCCTGTAATTTGTTTTTGTAATTTCAAGCTCAAAAATATTTCTTGAGCTTGATGTGAATCAAATACTTGGGTCTAAGATTACTTTTTGTCTGTAATGCAGCTAATATGGTGGCATTTCAATAAATGCATGAAGTAATTGTAAATTAACATTTTTTAACTAATGATCTGTTGAGTATGAGCTAATAACACAAAATCATAGTGACCATCATTTATTAATGGTGAGCAACAGGACTTTTCATTCTTTTATTAATTAATGCATTAAATCATCATGAGTCGCATATTAGTTCAACTGTATTTGATTTATGTCCTTGTTATAAAGTGTCAGCCAAATTCCTTTTCAAATCCCAACCCTTTCCTGCCTTACACTACCTGTTGTTCTCTCCAGGAGCAGCTGTAAAGATGGTTGTTCCTTCGTGTAACCAGCACATGTTTAAGAGTAATGTTGACAAGTGCCTGTCAGACTTCAACAAAAGCATGGAGACAAGTGGCTATGAGGACAGGTGTCCATGGCCTACTGTAAGAAGGTAACTGTCATCATTTAGTCATCATCTTGTACATGCTTGTCCACCATAAAATCTACATAAAATCTAATCTATTTTATGTTGAGATAATTGGATTAACAGTTAAATATTGTTTGATTGATAAAGTGCACTTAATGCACTTTTTAAGGTGTTATCTGACTTTCACATGACCTTTAGTCAAAGGCTACATTTTGTGCTGTTCAAACATTCAACTAATTAGTCATCTTTGAATAAAAAAGTACTAGACTGTTGTTTCTGCTCATATTTCCAGACACCAGTTGTTTGTGGAGACTTTCATGCCTACAGTAGACTGCAGCAGACTTTAATTATGGTTGTAATAATCCATATTTTACTGCTAACATGGTTTGGGGGTGAGCTCTCATAGAGCTCAAATGTCTGTCAGGGTGGAGCATCCATCATCACCAAGGATCCCAGCTTGTTGATCATGCTTCCAGCTGTCAGGCTCAATTGAATCACAGTGGTTGTTTTCCATGCTAAGTGACAAGTTCTTGTGAGATTTATGTTGGTTTAGTGAGGCTATGGTCGCTGCCCTATCCAAAAGAAGTGACAAATGAAAATGTATCAGTGAAACGTAAGCTCCCTTCAAAATATCACTGGGTAGTTCTTCCATCCATAAAAAGCTTGGAATCACAGACGCTAGATGATTTTGGCGGATGTTACTGTACATTATTTCAGCATTTTGAGTATTTGATTTGCATTTGCACCGGGGATGACAAAATGTAGAGCTGCAGTGCTCAGTACAAGACATGCTGGGCTTTTTGCTTTCAGCTTTTAGCTAATTGTAACTTTAGCCTCACAGTTGCTCGGAAATGCATTTAGCTTTGAGTGCAGATTAATGCGATTTTATGGTTTTAGTCTAGTATAT
>OMLM01009201.1:0-23820 GCA_900302695.1 Helostoma temminkii | reverse complement strand
CTAAAATGGTTGCTAAAATGGATTCCTGTCGTAAAAGTATTGATTTATAGCTTACTTGGGAGTTTGTTGCACATGTGTGTCATGCAATACACTGTTTTCTCTCACAGCACACTGATAAACTGCTATAACCCTTGGTGTTAGTGGTTTTAATGTTGTGGTGGATAGGGGTCAGTATTGCATTGGTAATGTATGTGGACAGCACCAGACATACATACTGTAGGAGTGCCTGTTTCTTTGTTTACTGTTGTCCTGCTGTGTGAAAACAACTGCTGGGCAGCTCCAACATTTTAATATTATTACATCTCTTCACTTCACTTATATTGTTGTAGTGTATGTGCAGGTCGGACTGACTTGTTAATGAGTGCCTCGCTCTCTTCTCGTCTTTAATTGCCTTGACTGTGTGGTGTCAAGGCACCATGTGTTTGTGTGTGGAGGGTAGGATTTAGACATGAGGATGCTCTGTATTACACACACTTATTACTTTTCACTGAGAAATATACAGATCTACCAATGCTGTTAAGTGTAAAGCTGAGGCCTGTGAGTAAACTCCACAGGCCTGTGAGACGCTCAGGGGATGTGTCTTCAAAGGCTCAACTTCAAAAGCTCCTATTAACAGCTTATTAGGACATGTGAGTGTATGAGGAGGGTTTGGTTTGGTGTGTCTCAATTATGTGTATTTGCTTATATGTGTAATGCACGAAGCAGAGGAAGGCAGAAATAAATGAGAAATGCAAATACATTCTTGTAACTAATTACTCTTGATGAAAACAAGTGAAGGTCAGTTCCCTGGCAGACGATGCTAATGTCCTGGCAGAAAGCATGGGACACATAATGGAGTATTTGTGTGGGGCGACAAATTAAAGGAAAAAGCTCTGTAAATTAAGAAACATATGGAATACAGACATGTGCAATTTCACTTAAACCATTTAAGTCTTGATGCAAGCTGAAACTAAGCTGGTCACGTTGCGTTAATAGACTTTTCTTTGCATACAGTTGTTTAGTCAAAATCGGCTCAGTCCTTCTTTTTACATGAAGAAACTAAGCCAAAGATATTTAAGTCACTGTGTACCACAACAATACATAAACAGGAGAACAACTTAACATGTTCTACAAATACAAAGCGTGTGTGTATATATAATATATTATTCTCCAAGGCATCCTGCAGACCACTCGTATTTAGATTTTGTTGCTGCTGCATCACTTCTGCTAACATATAACATACCGTCAACATACCAGAGGGGCTGCTGTACCTATCCTTCCACCGAACCAGAGATGGGGGATTGTGCAGTCCAACACTGTCTCACCAAAAACATCCTCTGTTTACCGCTAACATTCCTGTCAGGGACACATCTGTGTTTACACTACAAAAGACATGTGATCAAATTATGCACAGCTGTGAATTTGTCCTGTTACCACCTCCTTAAGCGGTTTGAGTAATCGCGCCACAGTCCATCCATCCATCCATTTTCTGAACCGCTTAGTCCCCATAGGGGTCACAGGTGTGCTGGAGCCTGTCATATGGGCGAGAAGCGGGGTACACCCTGGGCAGGTCGTTGGTCCATTGCAGGGCCACATATAGACAAACACCGTCACAGTCCAATTTGGGGATTTGCCACTTCTTCAGTGGAAACAAACGAAAGCATCACTTTCTCTCAGTTTTCCCCTCAAGCTGTTGGATTAAATGTCTATCCATTAAAAAGGTACACAACACCAGTGGGAGATGCTTGTTGCTTTTAATTGGTGATGCACTGGGCAAATGTTCTCAGTGTCCTGCCAAGATCTCTAGCTCTCTGGCTCACCCTGGCTCCCTTGCTACCCTCTCTCTTCACTCTGAGAAAGCCTAGATGTTTTAATTTACCAGGAAGATCTTATTAAGAGTATATAACGCCTCTCGAGGGGTGCTTCTTGATTAAAGTGAAGGATAGATATACAGAAGGATTATCATTACAAAATTCTAAGACTCAGAGAAATGTGTAGTCTTTTGTTTCAACCCTCTCAGGTCACCTTTAGTCAGTCTCAACACCGGAGAAATGCTGGCATTAATGAAAGTGCCATGGCCTGAGGCTAATGCAGCGGCACCTCTTGAATGCCAAAAGTATGTTACTTGGTTGGTTGGACTTTAATGGCTGTCAAGGCTGACAGTTGATAACTGCTCCCATAGCTGCTAATTGTCTTCAAGCAGCTTTGGGGTCAAGAAAGCAAAGCTGCTGTAAATAACAAGTCCAGTGCTATGAACACTCAAACACATGCTCTTAATCCAACCACAGGAGTCAGAGAGAGTAGTTCTGTAAGTGAACAAATATAAAAAACAGTTATTTTATCTTCATCTGGTGTAAATGTATTCAGGTTTCATTTATTCAGGTGTCAGTTTTTATATAACCCGTAGTCCTTTTAATACCACAGTGATTTTTGACACCATTAATGCTGCTTCTGTTATGATGACCTATAGGCAAGGTCTCAGCGCAAGCATTTCCCTCACAAATGTGACATTTTTTTAATGTCAGAAATGCTAAGCAATTTTGATCATTTATTTTAACAGATGCAGAATTATAGTTGTGGTGCTATAGATGCAGTTTTTCTGCTGTCTGCTTCTACTCGTCTTACCAAGGGCCGGGCACAGCTCCTGCCTGGATATGTGTTAATGACAGTTTGTTGGTCGGTTGCTAATTACTATAAATACTGTAATAGCTGCCTGTATGTTATGCTAAAGTAATTTGTTGCATACTTAATAACTAAGTTCTGGTTGTCTCTCACACTCTCAAACCAGTCATTCCTATTCACTGCATGTCCAGCAGTGAATCCATCTCAGCAGACACATGATCAGTGACTGATTTCTACATTTGTCACTTTTTAAACTTCACCCAGTAATTATTATCGGCACTTTTATTTATTCAAGGCAGATATTGTCTTTTTAACTGGCAAATAATACATTTTCAATTAGTTGTCAGTTTATATGGTTTCCCAAATCAGAGCATTAACTGCTACAGTAAATTCCAACTAGGTAAACCTGTCCAATGATTCATTATTAATCTGTTAATCCCATGTGCATTCCAGGATTCAGGCATCAAATGCAGCAAATCTGTTGCTCTCTGCTTTTTTCAGAGATGGTTTGATTTAACTTCCTAAAATACTTTTATATTTGTTGTTCTGAACACCACAAATCCAGATAATATTACTGACATTATTTCATTTAAATGAATATTAGTGTATAACCTGTAACGTATCGTGGGATGAGTAAAAGCAGCTTGCCCTGCAACAGCAGAAATGACACAGGATAGCTTTTCTGCTAAAACCTTTCTCATGATGAGCACCATTGTTTCTAAAGTATTCCCTCATAGCCACAGTCAGTCTGGGAAAGTCCTGAGTGTAAGTGATCCTCATCTGCAGTGTCAGGCTGCAGGAAGGCACATCTGTCTGCACCAGGATAGCAGAACTTGATCAGGGGAATTCACTTTCTGTGGTAGATGTCAGGCACTAACATCACTGGGAGGGCAGCTAAATGATAGCTACAAATATCAGATGGCTATTTGAAGTTTGTCACTTGAATTACAATGTAGTAGTAGTAGTAGTAGTAGTAGCGTTTTGGGGACCCTCTCCTCTTGAATTTCCACTGTTGGGGATATGTCATTCTTTCTTTCATGCCATTGCCTATCTAAACCACCTATATTAATGTTATATAGTGACTTATAGTTATCTGTGAAGTGGTTGCTACGACACTGTGATTACCTTCAGGCTGTCGAACAGAAGAAGCCAGTCCAGTGTGACAGTTCAGACTTGAGTACAGACACGGTCTGATTTCCAAGTCAGCAACACTAAACATTCTGCCATCAGTCCTCTTCAGTGGTCAGTTATCAGTCATTATCATGCCCAGAGTTATGACATGAACCTAAACCACAGTGTTTTGCCTAAACCTAACCTTGATGATTATGTGTGTGGCGACATTTAGTGTCTAAATGCAGCAAAGGCGAGTGCACATGGTAATGTGTAGAGCGGGGATTTCTTAAGGCATACATATGGGCTGAGAAGAACATATAATGGCCACTGAATAGTTTGATAATATATGAATTAGGTGAACTATTAGTGCCTTACTGTAATTTGATGGCTGTTGTTTTTCTGTTGAGCACAGTTTCTACTTACCTTCCTCTACCTGGGCAAATGTTCAGCCTAAGATACAAAATCACCTAATGATCAAACCTTCTAGTGTGTCCCAGCTTTTTCTGTGTTTGCAAACACACCCATCAGCCCTGTGAATCCAGTCAACTTATATGAAGACCTATTTTCTGTATACAACCCTGTCCTGAACCCCCACCTGCCACCATCAAGCCTGATCAGGTTGCCCCCCGGCGCACTCACAGAACTGCGGCTGCTGCATTACAGCAGGAATTTGTGGGCCAGCTGAAGCCAAAACACCCTGTCATAGCAGAACAATGAGCTCATTGTGCAAAAGTCTGTTGGCTCCCATCAGCCAGGTGCTTTACACCATTACACTGAGTGGGAGTGCACCCGGCTGGCATTTTTACTGCCCATAACTGTGTATTAAACATTAACTCACCTTAAAGAGGCAATAAGTGAGGTCTTTACCTTCCCATGGCACAGAATGACCACAGCAGTGTTCATTTTACTGACAAAAGCTGTGGCTTAACACTGTACACACAGTACGCCTTCCTGATGAGATGTTAATAATGACGTCATAAACTGTGACAGGATCAAGAAGAGATGACTAAAATTGAGTGTAAAATAGCAACTTTAATGCATTTGCTCTATATTTTTGTTAACAAAAAAGAGAAGACAAGATGACATATTTTTGTCGTTTCATTGGATTGCTGTGCTGCACATTTCCCTTCCTGTGCAGCAAAGCTACAGTATTTTTCCAGTGATTCTGCATAATAGCAGTGCACTGATTAACGCATACTGTAGTAAACAGTACTAATCTGCACCTAACTACTGAAACTACTCTAGTGCTGCCTGTCGAAACTCAAACAACATGTGGTGCAAGTACAGGTTTACATTTGGAAACACTTCAAATACAAGGCCACAGAGAGACAAAGTGAAAGTATAGTATTAACAGGACGGAAGGCCTGCGGCTACAAACTTGTGGTGGAGAAAATCCTAACCTGACAGTGGACCACACAGACAGTGGTGTAACCTCATGCATTGTCCATGTTAAAACAGGCACAGTGAAGCTGACATTCACATTTGATAATGAGGTCTCTTCAGTTTTGAATGGCTCCATGCAGCTAAATGTATTCTGTTTGTGGAATTTTTTTGTTATGAAAAATACAGCACATTTTAAGATTTTTGTGCTCGAAGTCTGTTGGACAGCGGTCAGCTGTTCAGTACATCACTTATGGTGTGGGAAAGACGACCCAACCATTTTCTATACAGCTCTATTTAAATGCTAGTGTACAGCCTATTCTGCTCTATTCTACACTCTGTGCTATCGGTATAATGCAGTGTACCACAACACTATGACTAAGGCCTATAGAATTACAGAATAAAATCAACACCTTTGTGGCTATTTTCAGAAATTATAGCTATGGTTGACACAAGTTTAACAGATTTCATTTGGCTTTCTAATGTTGTTGATTATGTTTAAGACTTCATTGTTAGGTCCTTTGTTTTTTTCTTGTTGTGCTGCTTAAATGCATAAGATGATACCAGACATTCACACATAGTTAGGACACAAAGAAAGACTAAAAGTGTAAAGGTTGTGGTTGACATGATATCACTGACATGAAGTTTTGAAACAGTCGCTGTCAAAATTAACACTGGATCATAAGCCATCTGCAAGGGCCTGATTGGGCTGTTGGTTGATACCAGTTGCTCAGTGATTATTTGGTTCGCTGCTGAACACTTACTAAACACCTTCTGTTGTTGAACACAAACTATCACCACACCCAGTGCAGCTATTAAGAAACTCCCTGGTACAGTGGTTTATCCCACTATGTGGTGAAACTGTCACTTTGTTTTGGTCAGTTTAAATGCACTGTAGATTGAGAGATGGGCAGATGGATTGGTGACATGTTGTGCCACTTTCTAATGAAGTTAAATGTTTAGCATTTGTAATTAATAACTTTATAAAGGGCAATTATTACTAGTTATATATCTTAGAACAAAAGTGAAAATTAGAACACTAGATGTCATGTGTGCAATGAGGGACAATGAATAATCCAAACTTCTCCCACTTACAATAGTCACTAATCCCAGTGCTGTGTCCACAGCACGTGGAGAACATCTCAACAAATGCACACTGGCTTGTCCAAATAGGAAAATACCACTGGCGTCCCCACGCAGCACAAATACACTTCTACAGCCAGAGAGTAGATTAAAGGACAATATGTGTCTATGTCTGTGGTTGTATAGATTAAAGTCTGTTTACCACACATTCTGTGAGCAGTGCTGAGAAACCCACATCACTACCACATTTTATGAATATACAGTTATCATTCATGTAGCACAAAAAATACTTGTACAGTAAAACATGCACATCTCTCTCTCAACTTCTCAATTCAGTAGCTACTTTGCCTTGTTATGCAAATTAATGCAACACGTTGCCCAGTAACTGCATCCTGTCATCCCATCATATACAGTGCATTGTTCAGTCAGAGTAATGGATTATCAAAGTAACATCCATTATTATATATAGTTTAACTTGAAGTGTATGACAGTTTTGAATTCATAGTTTGTAATATTATGGACTCAGTATTTTACTAACCTGCCTGGCTATAGCAATCTGGAAAACACAGGCTCTGGTGAGAAAAACATAAATCCTGCCAAGAAGTGCAGCCTCCTACACGTCTCCAAAATACATCAGTAGCACTTGTCTTTTAGCCTAACACAGTAACAAGTAAACACAGTAGCAAAGGAATCCCTGTAGTTTTTGAAGCAAACCTCATAGTATGTCTTTGGTACTTAGGAACTATGTAGATCTCAAGTAAAAGTGTTTTTCCATCTGGCCCTCTGTCATCACTTTCAAAGGTTAGCTGTGTACAGGAGCTATGACAATTGCCAGGGGAGTACTCAACTGGGAAAGTGTTTGAAGTGGTTTGTTCTTGTCCAAACATGGAAACTGTGCAGGTGAAAGCACTGTTCTACATCTGTACTTTTCTCAGTATCACAAAGGAGAAATTAAAACAAGGCGTCAAACACAATTGCTGACATTCTTTTGCACTGCATTAAGCCTTAGTATTAATTTGTCATGGAATCCTTTTATCAAAGGGATTAACAAATCATAAATTTGCCTCATTGGGCCATGTAGTTTGTACAACAACAACATTCTCTGCTTTTAGACCAAGACAGGACAGGAGCTTCCAGGATGGACAGACATGCAACAGTTTCCATGTATACAGAAGTAGGTGCACACTGGCTGTTACAGTTAACTCTATTCAAGTGTAAATTGAAAAGGCAGTTCACCTACTGTAATAATGGAGCAGTCTACCTTCTCAGTAAACTCTCTGCAGGTCTGATATAAAACCCTTTTAGGGCACAGTACTTCCTCAACTGAATGAAGTGAAAATGAAATACTCAAGTGCTTAATGAAGAGCCTTAGCTGAGCTGAATAGTAGAGCTTGTTCAGCTTATGCACAGTGATAAACTGTCATATTAAGAAAATCCAGCATGGTTTGAGAGTGTATTACTAACCAGCACTGGTTCCCTTCGGCTCATAGTTTAGTATTAAAAGCTCCAAAGTATAGTTTTTTATGAATATTTTTGCAAGCCCTGGTTTTCTAGTTCTACAAACTGCAGCTCAGTAATGTGAACACTCATGATGTGATCTTCTCTAAAACATTATAAGGAGCATTAGTTTTCAGATTGTCCTACCAGAAAACTGGTAAAAAGAAGAGGCAGGACAAGATGGATGACAGGAGTGGACAAACTGGACACCCATATTCTGCAAACTGTGTTACTTGCTGACAAACTTTAATATCTACTTTGACTCACAATGGATACGAATCTTATGTAAAATTTACTGCCTCTCACATGCAAGGCTATGTAACCTTGAAACAGTTAAATTTACTGTCAAGCCCTTTCAAGACCTAATGTATGAATATCAGGTGTCTTGGGAGGGGTTCAGAATCCTACAGGGTTTCATGATAGTTGACAGAAAGATGTGTCCGTCTGTCATCTTAGTCTCTGAAAACAAAGCCACTTAGGATTCCCAGGAGCCAGTGGTATCAGGTCATATACATATCTGACCTGATTTATTTTGTTAATACTTAATTTATTTATTTTGTTATTTAGTCTGTGGTACACTAGTAAAAAAAGACAATGCCATTGTTACTCTGGACAACCCACATCCAGGTTACTTTCTAGTGAAGAAATAGCTCCTGTAAAAAATGCAGTTCTTTTGATCTTTTCTGTACAGCCCCACAGTTTTGTTCTCTTTTATTCATGTATTTATCTTTCTGTCAGCTTTTCACTTGGTCAAGCAGTTTCAGCTGTAGGTTAACATTAGCTCCAGGCTCCAGCTGTGCAGGTGTGCAGCCCAGAAGAGAAATCATGGGTGAACAACCATTTTTCATTTTTATTGATTTATAACCAAAGTTGGGTTCAACTTTTAATGAGCTGAATGTTATAGTTCAACAGAGGTCAAATTTATGTGCTGCCCTAGAAATCTTTGCCTCTACAGTTTGTATCTTCTGCTCAGAAGATACAAACTGTGTTATTGCCTGTTCCACAACAGCTGCAAACATCACATCATCTACAAAGTGAAGGACTTTGGTGACAAAGAGGAGGTCTCACTGCCTGGCTCCCATCTATGGTTGGGTTTATCAAGTGAAGCATTGTACTGTATTTCCTTCAGTACATAGTAGTAGTAGTAGTAGTAGTAGAAGTAGTAGTAGTAGTAGTAGTAGTAGTAGTAAAGTAGTAGTATATTGTATGAACTTGAGCTCCAGGAGACAGTGCTAGTAAACAAGGAAAAACCAATAGTTTGCTATGTGGATGTGACACACAGGAAAATGCCTTAAGATGTGATGAAGCAGAAACAGACACTCATCCTCAGCTACAACATCTGTCTACACAGATGACCCTTTTTGGCTTTTGCTCCTGTTTATTCCAGTAGCACCAGAGAGCATGAACAGCAAGGCTCATTTGCTTACTGTCCAGAGCGATGAGGCTGTTTGTCGACAGGGGGTGTTTTCCACCAGCTTCCAACCAGTCTGGCTGTCATCTCCCCTCTTGAGTTTGATTTTTTTCTGTCATCATGGGGCCTTCCCTCCCCTACTCAGAGCCCATTCCAAGCTCTTCATTAGAGCCTGTCCCAGTGTGGTGCTGGGAGTTTTTTACACTGCATGGTGAAATTATTATTTAAATTATAGTTATTGTTTAAATTGCACAGTGAAACAGTGAAAATGTCTATGGGAAAATGTAAAATGTTAGCTTGAATGAAAAAAAACACAATGGGAAGGTCCATTTGAAAATGGATAAGGATCTGTCTCTAATGATACACAGAGTGTTGAAGTTTGATATTATGTTAGAAAACTTAACCTCCTCCTGGTCTGTCTTAATGAGACAGCTGTTGCTGCTGTGGTTGTTGCATAACTAATATCAGTTGCAATAGCAATTTTTCAGATATTGCAGACTTCATCAGGGGGTGGTCATTGGATCTTCCCTTTGGTGTGTTGCCTCTGAGCCCCAACCATTACTCCTTTATGACACCCTATGATCGTTTGACATTTTCCAACTGAGATTTCAATTATCTCTAATGTAAAACATAATGTTTCACTCCTTTATAGCAGTGAATTAGAAGTAGAAACCCTGGGTCCATATCCTGTTGCTGAATTAAACTCGGCTATGATTTTTACAATATTTCATCCAGGCATTGGAGACAGTCCTACCACATCAGTTTTAACAAATGCCTTCAAATGACAAGTGACAACAGCCTAGTAGCTGCAATACCTCAGGGAGGTCAGGTGACATTTACACAGAGGCAGGAGGTCAGAATGGAAGGATGGCTAATTGGACTATGTTTTGGTTTAAATCTAAATAAGTCTAAATATGCAAAGCAGTATAGAAACATAAAATATTATGAATTATTTACTGTGGAAGCTCTGTTAATAAACAGCCTTACATCTGACAGTATTTCCATAGATAAGGATTTTCATCTGCTAATGATGTTATAACTTATTGAAAAGAGACTGAGGCAGGCATTGATCCTCTGTCTATGAGGGAATGTCATGGAGATTAAACAAGCAGAAGCAAAACTAATCTTTGAAAATCCTCTTTGTTGTGTTGTTGAGTCTTTTTTTATAATTTAGAGTAAAACAAACTTTTTGGTCATTATATGTCATTTTCATATACTTTCATAATTTATTCTGCATAGATGTATGACTCACAATCCTCTCATTGATTGATGTCTCATATAAATTTCAACATAAATGGATATCTAGCTGACTGATTTCATTAAACAGCTCAGCAAGGGAACATACTCAAGTGAATCTGCATATTGGAACAGAAAATGGCTCCACGTGTGACTAAAAACTACTGAATCTATTGTCTAGTGAGTGAAATGTATAGACTAAATGTAGTATATCATATAGCTTTTTTACACAGAATTTTTTTCATCATTATAGTGAAGTCTAATAATGAATCATTGTGAGTGAATTGTGAGTCTCGGTCACATCACTGTGTACAGTACATGGACAGAAATGAGAACTTGTAGCCCAGCTGGAACAAATTCAATTTTGTGGTGATCATACTTACAGTCTTCTTACAGGAAAACACCAAATGTATGTTGATGCCAATTAGAACAGGCTTGTATCTGTTTAATGTATCTAGATGTAAATACATGTCAATCAGTACAGATGATGGACCTAAAGTTACTTTAATAAGTGCTTGAGTGTGAATTCAGTTTTTTTGCTCTTGGCCTACTGTAGGTGTCACACTGACCCAACTTGGCTGCTGGTCTTACAACTGTGTAAGAACTTTGCCCTCAGGATGTCCTGTACATGTTATACACACTATTTATGTACTACAGTCATGCACTAGACTCAGTGCTGAGTGCCTACTTTAGATTACTGCTACCTCTGGACTTTAATAATGACTGGCTGCTGCTGATTGGTTCATAGCTGGACGACTTTTATACATACATTAATAGCATAACATTAATATAATTGTAAGCAAAGAACTTAATGATTTGATCATTTCCAGTTGTATGCTTTTTTATGTTATAAAAATGTAAATACAACCTCATAAAGCATACAGACATTAAATTAGTTTTTCTTCAAATGATAAGGTGCATCTAATGTTTATATTCACCACAGATGTAAATATTAAGGGGTTTACATTAAGATGTTGGATGTGACAGGTACAGTAACATCATGTAAATGTATGAGATGGTTGTAGTACTGTGTAAAGCTCTGACTGTTGTAACTTAACAGCATGCATAGAGGTGTGGAATTAGATTTTCAGCCCATGATTTTATTATGTTTCATCCATAATTTGGCAGGACTGGCATTTGGCACTACAGATTATATGAGCATGTTAGGGACCTTTCTCTGTCAGAATGCATTTCAATTGGGGTGAAATTGCCTCGCCCTCTCTCCCATTTACACTGATCCATGACAACAAATTCCATAGACGATTTAGTCATGCAATAATATTTACATTAGAGCTGAATTTAATTATGTATGAATTTCATGAACATCACAAGCTCAAGGCTGTGGCATTAGTAGTGAAATCGCACACCACAGTGATGAACACATTGACTGAAGTCTTAACTGTCATCATCAAGTTATCATGTCCAGCTGTCAGAGTGATGGTGTGTTTGTATTTGTCTATTTCACAGAGGACCAGATCCCTCATGGTTTCCCCACCATAGACATGGGACCCCAGCTAAAGGTTGTGGAGCGAACACGTACTGCTACCATGCTGTGTGCAGCGAGCGGAAATCCCGACCCAGAGATCTACTGGTTCAAAGACTTCCTACCTGTGGATATCAGCAGCAGCAATGGGCGCATAAAACAGCTACGTTCAGGTAAAGCACACAAATGCTGTATATTTACATTTGCACGGCATCATGACACAAAAACTGCATTAGTCATTAGACGAATGCTGAAAGTGTAAAATGTGAAGGTTGATCTCGCTTTAAATATTACTACAGTAAGTAAGTAATGTTTCTACTTTGACCATGACATCATAGATTTCAGTTATTACCCGAGCAGCACCTGTGTGGGAATACTAGAGTGACAACAGACAGTGACGAATATTAAAGCACAGGCAGTCATGTGAAGCATCTCCGTGAGGAGGTGGCCAGCATCCAGAGGAGCAGATAGGGTATGTTTCTCCAGCCCCAACACCTGGCAGCAGAGCAGGATTGCGTCTAAACATCCAAGCTCCATTAGAACCTGTCAGCTGCTGCTGCTGCCTTTTTCTCAATTTTTTTAATAGAAATGTTTGCTTCTTGCTAAACGCCACATGCACCTACACAATGTTGTACTGATATACGGTGCTGATAATTTCTTGCCAGCCCTTGCAGCAAGGGTAAAAAGCAGCTTTCCCATCAGCAAAGGCTTGAGGCCTCTCCTGTGGTAGCTCTCGTCTCATCTAAGGCAGAGAGGAAAGGCTGAGAGACAGGCTCTAGGATATCATTGGCTTTGAAGTCCACTCTGAGGATTTCCCCATGTCACAGTCAGGGTAAGGACAAACATGCCATGTATTATTAACTGAACAGCATGGCAATTTGTTTCAATTTGTTTCATACAGCTCTGTTGTCACATGTAGTCTCACTGCAGCCAAGCACAGATGGCCAACCTTTAATAAAAAAAATATTAGAGTTGTGGCACACAAGAAGAAATGAAATTAAAGTAAAGTCAGCCCTCCACATTTATTCTTTTTTTTCAGTGGAATGTACAATATGGAGGAGTCATTTGATATGCTTATGAATTATTAGTTCTTATTAGGTTACTGTAATACGGGTGGCAGTATTGCAGTTAGTAGTGTGGTTGCCCCTTAGACCAAGTGTCGGCGATCATGACATGGCTGCTGCCATAAGTCGAAGTGTCCTTGGACAAGACACTTAACCCCCAGCCACTGATGTTGCACAGCCAGTGTACTGAGTGCTGGTCCCAAGCCTGGCAAGTGGGGAGGTCTGCGTCAGGAAGGGCATCTGTGCCAAATTGATGTGTGGCCGATGCGCCGCTGTGGCGACCCTGACCACGGGATAAACTGAAAAAATTATAATAATTAGGCAACTATGATCCAATAAGGAGCACTAATAACTAATTGTCCAATTTGAGACCTTTGCTGTCTTTGAAAAAGTGGCAAAACAACTTGGTCTACCAATAAGTGCAGCCAACCTGTCCATCAAGAAGTGATCTGATCCTGACCAACAACAGTATCTGGACCAACAAGACTGTGACCGCTGCCCCAGGATCTACTAGTCCAGATGTACTGGAAGCAAAGAGGGTTACTAAAGCAGGACAAAGCTCCAAACCACTGACTTGTTTGTAGGGATTTTTAGACAGTTCCACACAGGTACAGTACATGGACACTTTAACTTCATGCTCTCAGTTTTCTGTTTGTACTGTATTCCAAGCCTACAATAAAGCCATCACTATGAAATCATCAGGGTTATTTTCACATACTTTACAAAGCTTCTCACTGTGGAGGATGTCCCTTTTGATAGCCAATAAGGTTTCCATGTGATGGGATTTTGGTGACTTAATCAGTTCAGCTTGGACAAAAACTGGAAACACACCATTAATTTAATATAATGACTCAGCGCAAATGTACTCAATGTACTCAACTGAAATATGAAGACTGCCAATCAGTTATTACATTATTGATAGGCCCTACAGCAGAAATCCTCTCAATCCACACATTGTGAAAATATAATAAAGTCTTTATTATTTTTCACAATGAACCCCAAGATCTGTCATCATGCCCTGTTTTCATTCTGAAGCAGCTTGCGATTCTTTCTGTCAGACAGCTGTGGAGGGAAGTCATGGCAGGTCTTAGCATTACCCAGACCTTGGAAAGTTGCTGATGTCCCTTTCTTTAGATCCCAGGGGCCACACAGCTTCCAGGACCCCCTTCTGCTACTCACCATCTGACAGTTCTGTGTGTTCCTGTCCACGCTAGAGTGAGTTGGTTTATTATCCAGATCAATGGGATCTGCATAGTAATCATCTCTCTCTTTACCATTTGCTGCATATGAGCTGATATGCCCCAAATGGCTCCCTTACTAATGACTATACTTACACCAGGGTCAATATCAGAGGAGGAAATGCTACAGCTGTCACACTAAGAGGGCTAAACAAGCCAATTTTACATTGTGATTTCAGTGTGATTTCCAAATCACAAGAGCTACATTAAAGGTTGTTGACCTAGAAATTTTCTCTATCACAAATGTAGGTAGTTTATTTCAACCTAAAAGAAACATGTAGCTGTTGTTTAATATACTCTTTGCATCACAGTGTCTCTTGACTTGGTTTAATGACTTGATTGACTTGGATGTTTGACACACCCTTAGTGATTGCTCTGACTTCAGATCTTCAGACCCACATTGTTTCAGATTAGTACATGGAACTCTCCTTGATAATGTTATAATACTAACTTTAATTATTGCTATTTATTATTTTGTTTCTTTAGAAACCACACTGTTAGTTTATTGGACACCTTAAATTACCCAGCCATTAAAAGGCCATTATCAGTTTTTGACATGCCTATAACTATGATTCAGCAGGGCAACTAGTGACCTACCAGTAGGCCAGTAGATGGTTAGTATTGAGTGTGCCAGCAGATAAACTTTGTGATAATTCTTACAACTGTTGGAGCAAATACTCCCTTTTTGCAGAAGTTGAGGATGAATATAGGTCTTAGAGCAACATGAGTTTTTTATTACCAACTGTTTTGTATGTTAAATTAATAACAAATATTAGATTCAAAATTGCAATTGCAATACTGCTTGGAATTATACAAGTTTCTCAAATTGTTTAAGCCCTAAATAGTGCACAGAGAAATGGCTGGCAATTGATTGGATGACCTAAATAATATGACAACTGTTAAATACATAAAATACATCAGTGGTATGCTAATTTTGGAACATAATATTACTGCAGCGTCCCACTGTAATCTAAGACACACATATAGGTTTCTTTGAATTGCATCAGAGAGAGAGTAGGCAGCTTATGTTCTTAACTGTCTCGTTATGGCAGGATGCAGGAGAAAAATAATGGGTTAGAATCAAAACAGACCTGCTGTTGGTGAATGAGGGGTCAAGTGCTTGATAGCCAGGTGCCATCAGAGAAAAAGCAGGTGTGGGGAAGGAGAGCTTTATGATCACAACAGGATGCCTGCTCTACGGAGCAAATAGCCAGGTATAGAACACACATAAGCACCATGCGAGAGTAAATAAGCAGATGCGTAAATGACAGGTTTGTAGCTGAGGTATGATACTTTACTGAAACAATTTTAGTTATTTGAGTTTAGAAGATAACTGATATTGTGAAATTGTTTTTCGTTGAAAATAATAAGTATATTTCTTTCCCCAAGCTGACTTTTCTTCAGCAATAAATAATAACCATTACAAATGCATATAATGCATATATATACATGTGAGTAGGGTGAGAAGAGCAGTTGCTTTTTTCTGCCGTTTTTCCTCTTTTGCCCTTGTGACATTCTTGTCTTTCTCTGTTTCACTCTTGCTCTGTCTCCTCCTTATACTAATGGTTGTCTCTAATCTTGTTTGCATTCAAATTACCTCACCAGGTGGTACACCAATTAGAGGTAAGAATGCTGGGTACAATAAAACATCTAGTCATCCCTGTCTCCTTGTCACTGTCCTCCATCACCTCCGTCGTCCTCCTTCTCTCATCTCGGCGTGTCCCCATTTCCAGCCTGTCCGTGCCTTTCTCTGCCTTCGGCACATAACCTTTCGCCTAACTTGTTGACTTGATTAAGAGTGTGCGGTCAATTCAATTCAGCCACTCAACTCAAATGTGGTTTCTGGTACAGCTCTACATGGTGGTCTATGGTTACCCAGAATTGGTACAATATTAGTATAGGCTTACAGACACTACAGACTCCAACTGTGAGGAACCTACATAACAACTCACAATGGTCAGACTGTGATGCACCAAGTCAACATCAAAGAACTAAAGGCGACTTAAACAACATCGCCCAATCTTGCATTTATCTGGGCAAAAAATGGCACTTTCTCTCTACTGTATAACACCAAGTGGCAGTATTCTGTAATAGTCAGACAGTGATCATCACAGTGATCCACTCAGCTGAACAGCCAATCAGAATTGGCAGCAGACTTTTTATGAGAATACAAACGCATACATTTACATTAACAAAAGAAGAGCATCTTAAAGTCAGCTTTGTTGATAGTCTTTTAATGATCCATATCTTACCCCATAAATTCCCTCTTAAGTCACATTTGCACTGTCCTGTTGCTCATCTGCTTTGCCTTTAAGCACAAAAGATACACACCAAGGTCAGCCTGAACAAGCTGAACCTGACAGAAGAGTTGCATCAAAAGATGGCACTGGGCCATTAAATCAACGTGAGCATGTACAGTATATGTGATACTTGCCACTTAATTAGCAGTCAGCAAAAAACATGTGGCTATGGTGTAAAGGTTTAAGAAAGGTACATGCTCTGTCCTTGAAACATGCAAAGAAAACATAAAAAAGAAAAAGACATACTCCATTTCTGAAGGTTTAATGTTCGATGGGCAGAACAAGTAGCTTGCAACATTTTGTTTCATAGCCTTTATCTGTAACAAGACACACTTTCTATGGCAGCACTGATTGGCTAAGAGCTGAGAGCTGAGCTGAGAGGTCAGAGCAAACGTCCATTAGAAGAGAATGAAGCATTTGTTTTAAAAATCCCTCTGCCATCTTGCTAACATGCAATAAGAGCAATTATCACAAAATGGAAAGGTAGAAATATAGAAAAACAAAAAGAGATTCAGCAGCTGCTGCATGTACTACTCTTCACACTTCAGCAACGGTGTGACGCTTGGCCTGCAGGCTCCTGGATGACAAAAGCTAAGAGCTTTGAGAAAAGACACCCATGTTCTTTAACATCATTTCCATATGATGCTTTGTGGTATGTAGGAGACCGTCCTACCTACATACTGTATGTGAGTGTGTGTGTGTGTATGTGTGAAAGAGCGCATTTAAGGACATACCATACATACCAAGCACAATGTCTTTGGTGGCTGCATCCCATATGAAGGTTGCTCCTGCTCCATCTCTGGGCTCGCTGTCTACACCAGATCCACCAGGGATGTGACTATGTACACATTATGTCAACTGCTGTTTTTCTTTTTTCTTAAACTAGCTTTTAACATTGTTTTACAAACCCATCCCATGATACATTTCAGGATTATATTCTGAAATATGTACATTTTGAACATTTATTTTCACATTTCTTATTGTCCAATGTAAAAGTGCATGATATATGTCACATTCACAGACAATATATTAAATTTCATAATCACTCACAGTACATTCATGTTTTCTATCGCAAACCTAATCTCTTTAATGAAACTGTTTGATATAAATGGATGTAAATCATGGTTTCAGGTAAGTTACAGCTTATGTTTTACATAATCTTTACCCAAAATTAAACCTCCCAACAACAGTTGTAGAGTATGTAAGAAGTAGTTTGTGCTATTAGAGAAATGAGAAATGGGGGTTAGGCCAATGAGAGAAATGTATAGCAGGAATGGGGAGTATAGCAGTGTAATAGCAGCAGTGTATATATGCAAGGCTTTGATTAATCACAGTTTTTGAGCTTTTCCTCTTAAATCGGAAATCAATATCAACCTTTCATTTGATGTTTTTTAGTCCATGGCTTCGTTGTCACATTGGAAAAGCTTCTGAAAATTTGAGACGCTTTGATATAAGCTACACTGGAAAAAGTCTGCTCTACAGTGATTTTTGATGTGTCCAAGAAGCTTTAACTGGAAGATCTCATGATTGATGTTCAGATTAGCATAGTATCATTATGCAGCAATTAGGTTCTTGTAGTTATGGGCTTAAAACATTCAGTCAGATTTGGGTTCTTTTTAGATAGAATATGGGCAGCCAAGTGTGTGAAGGTCAGTGTTAGTGTGTCTGAATGAGGTTACTCTACCACCATGCCTGTGTGTAGTTTTAATATGTCAACTGTGACACTTTGGCCTCCATCCTCAGGAGCACTGCAGATTGAGAACAGCGAGGAGTCAGACCAGGGCAAGTACGAGTGCGTGGCAGTCAACAGCGCCGGGACTCGCTACTCAGCTCCCGCTAACCTTTATGTTCGAGGTAAGATCCCTCTTGACCCCGACCGACCCCGACATCCTGCCATTCAGGTCACCACCTCCAGCAGTAACATCCTCTCTCATCAACTACTCTGCACTGATGCTCTGTTTCCTGACTGCTAATAGGAAATGTGGCTCCCTGGATTCAGTTCCAGTGAAAGTTAAACCTGTTGATGCCTGCCCAATCTCTGCTTTCACACATTCATTTCCTGTGCTCTCTAGCCCCCTGTCTGTCTTGTCTTTGTCTCCTCGGTGGTGATTTATGTATTTTGCTCCACTGCCCTGTTGTTAGTTGTCTTGACCTGCCTAACCTCACAGAGACATAGAAGATGTTTTGACTCATCAGGGGTGAAAGAGAGGTTGGCTGCGGTTCTGCCTCTTTGTTTTGGAGAGGTGGAGGTTTACATGTGGAGTCTTGCAACAAAGAGAAGTTGACACCTTTGCTGTTGTACGCCTTGTGTGGGAGCAGACGGGCAGAAGAGCCGCATGGGCTGTAACAAAAGCCAGCAGGGTGAAAGCAAGCCTCCGGGCTTCTCATAAGTAGGCCTTGTCAACAAACAACTCAATTAGCCTCAACTAGTATCAGGTTCTCAAAGGCAATTTTCAAAGCATGTGGCTGATTCATTACTGCTTTAGTCTTTTGTTTGAACAATGTTTCCATTGACAATGCTCTTTGATGCAGTTCTTAAAAAAATGTAACTAGAAACCAAATGCACTTGCTACTTTATTAAAATAGTTTTGCATTGTTTTTTCTTCAAAGAGCTATGACACCCTAAAAAAATAAGCTCTACTGTTCTTATGTTAGATTCATGTGCATATGGACAACCCCAGCTTGTGCTCTATTTCTTATGCATGGCATTACATTTGTGTCACATAGGTAACTCACTGTAACCTTTTCTAAAACCCTCACCCTTCTGACTGTGAACACTAGAGGTGCTGCTGTTGATATTCACAATGAAAACCTCAATTTCTGAATTGAAAAAACTGAAAAATTTAAAATACTATTATGTTAAATGGAATAGATTACTTTTAATCCAGACAGTTAGATGAATGTATTCAGAAAGTAGTTTCTGAATTTCAGTGTTCTCTTTGTTTAGAGAAGTTTGCATATTGTAATTTCCAGGGTAATCAGCTAGTTATCCCTGTGACTTGAGTATAGTGTAAAACATGAGATAAATATAAACTCTGTATGAATGTAGATAAACCATTTGGAAAAATTATGTTTCCATGCAACTAAACTGCAGCTAAAATTGCGGTAATGTGCACTACCAATTGGTAGTGTGGTTGCTCCTCGCCCCAAGAGTTCGTGGTTCAGGACCTTCTACCTACAACAAGGCTACTGCCACATTGTACTGTAAGATTAATAATAATGTATTTGACTTTCATGTTGTTGGAATTCTCAATATTTTATTAGGAAACATGATTTCATTGTAATTATGTATACAAATGCATACAAATGCTTGTCTGTTTAGTTACATAGAAACATTATTTTTTGGAGCTTAAAAGATGAAAATAAATGATGTTTAACTTCATACATGAGGGAAACAATTAAGCTTAAATTGTCATTCTGATGTTGTTCTGTGGTTCTTCAGTGGTTTGAAACCAATAGCAGGGTTAAGATGTAACAGGTTAAACAACAAGAACCTGTGGGAAACACTTGTGTTATTTGGATCTACAAAATGTAAAGTGAAAAGAGATGTTTCATTCCTCCTAGCAAAGCAGCCTGTGCGTGTGTGCGTGTGTGTGTTTGTGTGGTTTGGATATACATATGTTGGAGCAGATGTAATTTTTTTTTCCCACAACAACAGATGTATTAGCTTCCCAATAACAGATCACAGAGTACTCATACTGGAGATAAAAAAAATACCTTTGAGAGCTAAAAACATGTAATTCAAAATACAATTTGAAGACACAGACCCAAAGATTTTCTGTTTGCTGCTTCTACACATGGTTGATTTGATTAACTGCAGGTGTCACACTGATACAGAAATTGTACATCTATCGTCATTTGTTTCTACAAGAAGTAGATCTTCTACTAAACCAAACAGAGCCGCAGCCAACACAGTCAGATTATAAAAAGTAGCGTTTGTTATTTCTGCTTCTCTTTTCAAGGTTTCCTGTCTATGTTGCATTAACCTTAAACCTTTCCAGGTGTGCTGGTAGCTTATATTGCCATTTTCATCTCACTGTGTGTCTTCTGAGCAAACGCAGCAACATGCCATATGTGGCCAGTGTGTGTGAGCGTGAATGTGTGTGTGTTTATTTATATTTCGCTTCATCTTTTCTTAGTATGTCATCTCTGGTGTCTGAGTCAACAATCAGTCCCTCTTCACTGTGTCAGTCATATACACTGTATATGTTTCTGTTCATCTCCCAGATGCTTATCCAGCTATCTGCACATGACGGCAGCTGGTTGTGATTGTTTAAGGAGTTTTGCTTTGCATGCACCTCTTTTGTTGGATATGGCAGATAATAATTTTAGTTTTGCTTTATTGTTTGTGAGAAGATGTATTTGTGTATGTTGTTGTGCTCTATACAAGACTTTCCTTGGAACAGAAAGATGGTCCCTTGGTCTACTTAGCTATTAAAAATGAGAATGATGATTAGAATATACACATTTAAGAAATATACGACTCATATAGTATATTCCTAATAATACTTAACAAATTTGAGAAAATAGCATTAAAAAACAAAAACCAGACTAGTAAGTGAATAAAAACAGTATAGTGCATCTCTACTATAAAGGCTTAGAGAGGCCTATAGTGCAATATGGCCTTCAGACTAAAGAGCCTACATATAGTTTACTTTATTTGCAAGGGTGTTAGGAATACTAAATTATAACTTGATAAAATTAACTCAAGTAAAAGTACTGTTACTATGGTGAAATTGTACTTAAGTAAAATTAAAATGGTTTCATTTGATTTTTGTTACAACAAAATGAGTTTACATAACCATGCCATGCTGATCTTGTAAGAAAAATAAAATAAAAATAGATTTATAGTCTGATGTGTGTGCACATCACACACAGAGATAGTTTCCTGCTTTTTGAGCTAACCCACTGAAAAACAAGACACCTGAAAGTGGATTTGCATAATATGGGTCCTTTAAACTCAATTTTACTTAGATTAATGACAAAGGAAAATGCTCTGACAAAAACCATGAAGAAACTGCAGAAACAATTTAATGACTAGAAACACAGGATGATGAGATGGTGCACCAGAGCACAAAGAGTCATGTTGCCAAGCAGCAAGGAAGCTGAGCTCTTCAAGCTGCCTCAGAACAGTATGTTGTGGTTAATTTTACATTTTTTGAAATCCATTCGTAATTTACCTTTTTTCTGGATTCTAATATTATGGTTGAAGCTGGACAGACTGTCTATCCATCGATCTATCTATCAATTTATCTTAATCTGACATGAATATTGGACGCCCATTATAAAGCACACCTTTTTGTACATTTAGAACTGCAGAAGACTGAGCAATGTCAGGTATGAAGACAGTAGGAAAGCATTGTAGTCAAATTATAAAACACTGGTATATACTGAAGGGAGACATTATGAATTATTATTCAGTCTCTGTTTGCTAGCCTAGGAGTAGTAATATGTATATTGAAATACACTACCGTCATTGCACAGTAGTCACTGTGAGATAACACATAGTTTACTGCAATGTCTAATATCAGTAATATAAGTGGTTAAGTAGATCAACTGGACTCGTCATATGTTCCTCCATAGAAATGAATCTGCGCTCAGATAGAACTGGGCACATGGAAGAAGAAGTATACATTTCCAAGGTGAGTGTGTAACTAGTGCTGTCAGGGGTTCAGTGGCTAAACTCAACGAAAGTCAATGGGCAGAACAAATGTGGGCAGTAACACACTGTCTGCTCTGTGTGCTTAGTGAAGCCTGGTTGTCAGAAAGCTTAAGTCTGCTTAGTTCTGTCTTAATTCACAAGCTGTAAAAGCTCAAACACTGCTGTGAAGTAAAGGACAAGGGAGGGTAGCATGGGTCTGTAGCGTAGGTCGTATGTCTGTGTCTGCCTCTGTGTGGCCTTATGTGTGAGCGCTAATTGGTAAGACTAATATTTTATATTTATTAGTTCTTTTTAGATTTCTAATGGTGATTTTAGTAAGGGCCCTATTTTAACAGCACAAGCACAACAGCAACTGCAAAGGGTTAGATTTTAGTCACATAGACTTGGCCATTTTGGGGTGCGTTACATTCTTTTGCTAAAATAGGATGTTAAGAAGGAGGCACTGAGTCATATGATTGGTAAAATCTTGTAATCTGCATAAACACTGTAATGTGTGTGGTCATTTAGCCAAGTGAATGGCTATGTGTAATGGCACTGTACTCTGGTACAGGATTTCATGAACTGATGGAGAAGCTTTTCATAAAATACGGTCAACTCCAACATTATTGAGAATGGCAAAGTTATTTAATTTGTGTTTGCTGTGCACTAAAGACATTTGTGTTTAAAAACAGAAGATATTTGAGCCGAAAGTTCAGAATTTCATGTTTTCTTTGATCTTATTTCCACCTTGATTAATTAAACACATATAAGATCATCAGATTCATTATATTTTTACTGTGAACCTCACAACCTGTCAAAGATGGTTGCAGTGGACATTCTGCGTCTCTCTCTCAGAACCAACAGACAACATTTGTTGTGAGAGACACAATGCTCCTTTTCACAGGACAAAGTGAAAAGTCTAAGGGACACTTTGTGTTGGCTTTGGTTTTAATAAAATTATGTATGAGCTTGATTGTGCATGAAAATGCTGACAGAAATCTTGCAGCCAGAAATCAGGTTTCCTGATATTTGTATGAACCTGATTTTGCCGCAGAGTCACTCTACATAACACTTAATAAATCATCTCCTGGTTTTATAATTAGTTGGTTGTAGACCTAGGTCATAGCAGCAGTCACATTGCAAGATGGTCATCCTAAATTTCTGAAACCTTCAGAATTTTGACCCAGTCTATCTTTGGTTGCAAGACTGTGACAGCAGTATAGGACCACATGCTTTTGAGTAAAAAAAAACAGATTAAAAAAAAAAAAGATTTCAACACATTTGGTGATCTTTCATTTTGGACAACCCAATATGGCTTGGGTTGTCCTTATCTTACCTAAGACACATTTTTCACTCACAACTGTCTTGAACCTCACATGTCTTTGCTTCTCCCTCCACCTGTGCACCATGCCATCTGCACTTGGCACCAATATTCCACAAAAAGGGCCAAAGACAATTTGAAGGTCTCGAAAATTGTTCCAATTGTTCAGTGTGCTGCTTGTGCAGGCTGTTGCACCACCATGAAAATAGGGCCCTATTTACCTTATTTCGCTTATGTGAGAGTGTATTGTTAATTGCCTTTTGTTTTGTATGTGAGATTGTTTTGCATTGCACCTTTATGTGCCATTTAATGTGTGTGAGTGTGTGTGTGTGTGTGTGTGTGTGTGTGTGTGTGTGTGTGTGTGTGCGTGTGGTCATTTAGTTTAGCACAAGGCTCTACCATCTGAGCTACACAACAAAAATAACCACGTGCCATTTGGTATAAGTGTGTCA
>OMLM01009199.1:10688-24498 GCA_900302695.1 Helostoma temminkii | reverse complement strand
TATATTTTATTATTATATGTGTCATATTTAAAGGCAAACTGCATAGATAACCTTCACTTTGCAATTATCATTGCAGCAGTGAGAAAGATGTTTGTATATCTGCACTTTTAATCTGGTGCCACATGAATTTGAATACATGTCAACAGGCATTAGTTTAATGCACCATAAACAGGTTATCACAGGTTTGCTATCAGCAAAAAATGGGCTTGTCACTAATCACGACGTCATTGCATGATGTTTGTTTATTTCAGGGCCTGACACAGAGCTGAGAGCTAAAAATTCATTTTAAAAGATGTGTGTTGATGTACAGATTGCTGTGTCTGCCTTAATATTTGGTTGTAAGATTGAATAACACACAGGCATAATCAAACCTAGATCACACAGAGAACATGTGACTTGCTGGATGACTGACAAGTGCAGGAGATCTTTGTCCCCTGGAGGCCCCATCCCCTCTCGACACTGGTCATTCTGTATAAAACCTGACTGTTAAACATTTGCCACCTCTCCATGTTTTATGCATGGCACCAGTTAGATAAAAGCCCCAAACAGTGTATTTTCAGAATATTTAAAAGGTTTAAATCTGTTAAAGTCTGTGAGCTGTGGCAGGTAATTCTTCCAGTGAGACTAAGGCAAGATTTTACCAATTAATGTAATTACTGACTAATAATGAATTTAATTTAACATAGAATTTTACATTTTTCTTGCAAACATCAACTACAGCAGGCATTATTTCTGCGACCTCCTGTAAGAATAAGGCAGAAACATTCTAACTTGACAGAAAATTTTCAAGTCAAAATCTAAGCTACAAAGTGTAGTAGTGTGAAGTGTAGCGCAGAGAACTAAGTCATTTTTAAATGACTGATGTGAGATAATGTAAGATTAATGTTGCTGCAGTGACAGATGGTCTTGCACGCTTTAGCTGGAGTTATGTCGTCCAAAGGTTAATAAGCAGAGAACACTATTTCACAATTGTGACACAGATTCGGTCATAAAAGAAAGGTCATGAACCATAATGTAGGGTGCGTTGTTTGAACTGATTCTTCAATTTTCTTTTTTAAGTTAATCTGAGCCCGCATTTATTCATCTTTTGTAACTTGACAGCAGCTCAACAAGCTGTGAACAAACACTGGTATAATCTTTTAAAGTACATGTAAAAAGTATATATATGTCAACTTGACCTATTTGTTTTTTTGTTTTTGTTTTTTGCTGATCCTACATTAGCATTCCTTGGTATTACGTTGTTTTGCCTCCTAATGGTGTTTACATTGGTTTCCAAAAGCTCAAAAGTGCTGAATGCAGCCATATGCAATATATCAGTAGATTAGTAGGTAGTTTCAGGAGAAGAATTGTATTTAGAGATAAGGTAGCCAAACATTAATCATTTCTATCAGGTCAAATTTTAAGTTGGGCCAGATTCAACCATGCTATGAGTAGCAGAATGCATTACAGTCATGTTTTGTGAGTCTCAAAAAACTGAAAAGAAAATGTGAAACACAGAGTATCCCACAGCCAGTGTGTACTATACAGTCTGTGGTGTATCCTGACCAAAGCTCTACTACAAGTCCTCGCACCTTGTGCTATATTGAACACCATAGAAGGTGCAGATACATTGTTTACCTCCCGGTGGACTATGTGATAGAGAAGCTCTCATCAATAGAAATGTTATTTATGCTTAGTGAGCTTGAGTTGGACATGTTAAAATTGAAAACCAAAAAGAATCACCACTGTGGACCTCATTCTGGCTCATTTTAGAATCATCTGGTTTTAAACTCGACTCAGTAAACAAATATTTAAACTATGACACCATTTTAGAATTACAGGAAAATTAAATCAAGAGAGACATGACAAAGGATAAGTTCAGAAAGTGCTTCAGTGTGATTTATGGTCATAGCGTGCACAACGACATGAGAGGATTCTAGTGAATCTTTGGTGATTAGACTCCATCGTCTCTTCATTTTATGTAGAGTGGATGTAAGCTGATAAAAAGAACAGTATTATCCCTCGATCGAGACACGGATGATGGTGTTGTGAAGACATAGAGGGTTGCATCGATTCAGTGCTGAAATGACAGCTGACAGCAGCAGAGAGGAACAGATTTTAAAATTGACAGCTATGAGACGATTGACCGACAGAGATTCTGGCAGAAACTGATTGGTTAATAGAAGTGAAATGACTTCCTTAAACTTAATGGGTGACTTCACTATTTTATTAACTTGCTTTATCAACCCTATGTTTCTGTGTGTGCGCTTATTTCATAGCTGTGTTTAAGACATAGTTGCGAAAGAGTCAGATATTTCCAAGGAGTATCACTTATGTGAAGACAAACTAATCCTAATCACCGAATGTCATCGTATGCATCAGCAAGTATTTTACTCTTTTTTTTCTCAGAGTAAAACTTACCTGATTAAACATACAACGACGTTCAGAACAAAATCTGTGACTCAGTAACATTTTACTTTATAACTGATGAAGCCTTCTGGATGGAAGGCGAAACATCTTCAAGAACCAAGGAATAAGACCAGTTGCTACTTAACAGAACCTTTGGGATACCATGACCTGGATGACTGAGAACCTTTTACTGTTTCAGTCAGTAGTTTGTTAAGATGTGTCCTTTGCAAAGCTCAGTGCTGCCCAGTGTGTTAACTGTTGTGTAAAGTGTGAAACATGACCTCTGCATATATAATAGACTGTTCTTTCATGTTTCATGGGAAAGAGGCGGCGACACAGAGCCAAAGAGAGGAACTAAGCTTTCAGGCATAAATGTTCTGTAAACTAACAAGCTTTTCAGCACAAATGTCATTGTTTTTTATTTTTTATATGAACCATGGAAGTGTAGTTTTGGTTAAACAACGGGTTTGACGTGTTAATATAAAGAGGGAAACAAAGTTGGATAAACTAAAATATCATTTATCAGGCCTCTAGTAGCTACCACAGACATGTAGTGACCAGCTGATGGTGCTTTTAGCAGATAAAGACACAAATATTTCCCTCAGGAGTTTGAGAATAAAACTAACATAGTATAAATATTGAGTTTTACATTCATCAGGTGATCTGAAACACAACTCCAAAACTTGCTAATGGTGTTCCATATTGACTGTATGTACAAATGACTTTAATGCAGATTTGTTATGGGCGTGTGCTTTGGGCTCATTTTATTTAACTTTAAGTCCTATTATGTAGCCTCATTCATGGTCTGACTTCATCAATCTCTTCTTTGTTGGTCTTTCCTAGATCCTGGGACTGCTCCAGTGGGCCTTAATAGCCAGCGTGCCTTACACTTGGGTGCCAGCATACGGCTGGGTGTTGTTTGTGGCCATCACACTGTGGATCCTCACCACAATCCTCTTCTTCATGATCCTTTTTGGTGCCCAGCGAGCCCTCACCGCTGTCCCCTGGCCGCTGACGGTAGGAAGAGAGAGGGCAGGGGTGGATTAAGGAAGGGAAAGAGAGGAAAGTGGAATAAAAGAGTCTAAACAACCAGAACAATGAGGAAATACTTTCAACTGAACTGTATTAATATAATCTTGTTGGTGTTCTTCTAATTGTGCTTTTAATTGTTTACGACCTGACCTCAATGTTCCTGTTATTAGGTATTAAATATAGAAACAATCCAAGAAAAAAACATCCTTGACTACTTATGAAGAGGTTTACACTGACAAAATGCTGGACACAAATCTGTCATGTGAAATTATTGTGGCAGACAACTGTAAGCTCAGGTAGGAGCTTGTCTCAGTCATGTCTCACAGAAAGAAATTATGTTTCTAGGGCCTTACAGTGAAACTATTGCCTTCATGTTGCTCTGTGCAGGTGATATTTATGGCATCAGGATGCTAACTAGTCAATAAGTCACACTCTGATGAGATGTAACCTCTGTGCTCTCTCTTAGGCAAGATAGGTCATTTGGTAATCAAATGTATTATGAAATTAAAAAAACTGTCAAACATGACAGTAGTTACAGTGCGGTGAAATAGTATTTGCCCCCTTCCTGATTTTTTTTGTTTTGCATATTTGTCACATTTCGATTCAGATCTGTCATAAAATTTTAAAATTTGCCAGACAATGATATTCTGAGTAAATACAAAATTCATTTTTTAAATGATGATTTCATTTATTAAGGGAAAAAGCTGTTTAAACATGACTGGCCTTTTGTGATGGAACATCATAACAATCAAACATGGTGGTGGTAGTGTGATGGTCTGTGATGTGATGGTCATAATTAATGGAACCACGATTTCAGCTCTTTACCAGACAATCCTGAAGGAAATGTCCAACCATCAGTTTGTGACCTCAAGCTAAAACCCACTTGGGTTATCCAGCAGGACAATCATCCAAAACACACCAGCAAGTTCACCTCTGAATGGCTCAAAAAACAACTAAATTGAAGTTTTAGAGTATCATAGTCAAAGTCTGGAGTTTAATCAGAATGAGATAATGTGTCATGAACTTAAACAGGCCTTTCATGCTTAAAAACCCACCAATGTGGCTGAATGAAAACAATTCTGCAAAGAACAGTGGGCCAAAATTTCTCCACAGTGATGCGAAAGTCTCATTCCCACTTACTGCAGTGCTTGATTGCGGTTGTTGCCACAACCAGTTATCAGGTTCAAGGGGCAATTACTTTTTAACATAGGGCCAGGCAGATTTAGACAGCTTTTTTTTCTGTTTCCCCCCCTTAATAAAGAAAATTCTCATTTATTTTTGTGTAATATTAAATTTACATTAAAATGTAATTAAATAAAAAACGCTTTTTCACAGCACTGTATGATTCAGAAAAACAGGCAAGAGGTGAAAGACAGCTGAGGAAGAATGAGTTGAAAGATAGGGAACAATTATCGAGAGCGACACTACATCAGAAAGAAGAAGCTCTGAGAAAACGTATTTAATGCCTCTTCTCCTCTTCTAGGTGATGATATACCACGGCATAGCTGCAGTCCTCTATCTGACTGCCTTCCTGGCCAATGCAGCATCTGTCACTCCTTCCAGTGACTCTTACTACCATATGGCAGCTGCTGCTGTAAGATGCCTGACACCACTCACCACTGCCTCACATACAAAGGACAGATTAAATATGCAGAAAACACTAAGATCACTCTCTGACATGTCTAACAAGCCTGTTTTCATGTTGTCAAAGGTCTTGGCCTGGAAAGTGTTGCAACTCAAAGTGAACTTTACACGTTTTCCCTTCCTTTTTGTCTCTCACTGCATCACTGTTTGCCTGGGTGTATATCTAATTGCATGATTACTCAACAAGCAAGTGCTCACACCCACAACCTAAAAAAAAAGGGAGAGGCAGAGTAAAGTGAGTGTTGAAACTTATGTAGCCGTAATGTCATGTGCTTGTTTGCCCTACAACATGCTCCTCCCTTCTGCTGTTGAAAGGGGCCAGTGTTCACGCTGAACTCAAAAGGATGTGTGGTGAGAGGCTGACTCAGGGCAGCAGGCATAAACGTAATGTGTATGTGTGAGACACAAATGTACCTGCTAAACATGGCCAGTGTCAGAACATGCAGGTCTGATGTGGTGAATCTCCAGAGGCTAAGGTTCATAGCTACCACAGAATTTAGCACAATTCCACACTTACTCTAACACAAAGTCTTATCTGTTTTATTGTCTTTGAGACACAGTAGTTGATATGCATTTATATGAGCACAGGTGTGCCCAAGGTAGTGATCCACACAAACTGTAGGGTAGGACTAGGGTTGCACAGTCAGCTGCAAGAACTTAATGTGGAGCAGTTCTGTATCATCTGCAGACCTGATATTTATGCTGAAATGAATGGCCCTAAAAACTGATCCTTGAGGAACCTCATAAATAATTAGTGATATTTTAGTGTAAAACTACAGCGAATAACTTGTTTGTATTTAAAAAAACTTATTAATTAACATTTGCTTTAAAATGGAAGATTGGAAATGAGTGTGTCGTTACTGGGCGACGATAGATAGTAGCTGAGACAGCTATGATTTACAGGAGGCCTTACTCTAAGACCCCCTGTAAAGATACTGAAGTTCTTTGAAAACTCCTCAGACAATAAATTTAGAAGTAGAATCTTTAGAGCTTCTTAACATGTACTTGTAATCTTTATAGATGTGGATACATGAGTAAATTGACCTTTGATTTCTGTTAGTTGAAGAAGATTGGAGAGCTTTGAAATCATTTACAAACTGCAACTTTCTCATCTCTCCCCTTTTCCACTTCTTGTCTATGTCTCTGTCTGTCTCTCTGTCTGTCTGTCTGTCTGTTTAGTTCTTCGGTGCTGTGGTGACCATTGCATATGTAGCCAGTGCTTTCTTCTCTTATATGGGCTGGAGGGGAGATGGAGGAAACGCTGCCACCACCACAGTGCCGACCTAGGATCCAAACCTGTGGCGCTGTTCCTGGGAAAACTCCTCTTGTTTTCTTTCTCTCAAGATACTGTACTTCTTTGGAGTCTAGTGCTGATACTCTTCAACTAGTCTTCAACACAAAATATTACATCTCACTCTGATAACTGAAATTTTGACCTTAAGTCCAGTATTAACAATAAGATGAGACACAATTGATGCATGCATCTTGGATCAAAGTCAATAGGCTTCTACCTAACCATTATAAAAATGATTTGCATAACCAGATTATTACAATGAAACATTTCTATTGATACAGTATGTCAACAAAACTATATCAACACAATATTGCTTTAAAAGGATGCAAGTGTAGTAAACTGAGACCCCATATTTAGTCAACATCCTGCCAGATGTTAGATTAATACAAATCTAGTGCCTTTGTGATGAATATAGGAACATACTAACTGCAATAAGCTATCGTAGCATGGAGACTGGACACAAGGGGATAAAGTCTTTTTGCTAACCTAAGCGCATTGGTTGCTAGCTGTGGGAGACTTTTCTTAACACTAAAGCAGCTACACATACTGTATGTCCCAAAATGCAAAAGTATTCCTTTAAAGTAAAGTTGCACCTGTGAAATAAAACTTTGAAATGTAATAAGAAAAAAGTAACTTGAGCTGTAGAGTAAATGATATTAGTTTAAAATCTGAATCACATATTGCACGTCCATTGATTCTGATGATACCAGAAATTGTTTTTTTACCATAATGATGACATTAGTTTGGCTAAATTAACTCACATCAGCATGACATAACTTCTGACCTGGTACTGTAAATGCACGATACAGTAATCCCTCTGCCTTATTTCTACATTACTGCCATAAAAAGGGGAATATCATAAAATGCGTTGGTGATGTTGAAAGATTAGATTTGCACCACAAAGTGTAATATGTCTGTTTCTTTGTGTGTGGTTTACGAGGATGGATAACTAGATCATAACAGCTCAAACTTTGACCCCCAAGTGATTTTAAACATTTCTACTTAGTGTATTATGTCTAAGGGTCAGCTGTGCATCAAGGAGAAACATTGAAATGTTGAATGTTGGAGATTTTTTTGTTGCCGTCATTGTTTACTGAGCATGATGCTGCTCTTATAGGACACACATGGCAGTGATCGTTTGCAAAGTACCTGTGTCCTCTAGTGACTCTGTGTTGTATTAATAGTGTGCAACATATTTTTCTAATTTACATCAAACACTGCTCAATTCCTGTTGTACTATATGTGTCTTTATGAACTATGTTGTTTTTTGTACCAAGAATTTGAATACTAATGAAATCCTCTGCTAAGTGCTTATACTCAACCACACACACTTGTTTAAATAAAGCACTTAGTGAATTTTATCTGTTTATTTGAAAATATATACAACAACAGCATGTCAGCAGTGAGATAAACATACTTTTACAATTACAACTGTACATCAAACAAGTAGAAAACATTTTGACACAGTACTGAAAACTTTACTGTGATGTTACTTTCAATTGCAGACACCCACAATCACTATGTACAATAAAATCACTTTCACAGGCACAAACTCAGCCTAGCAAGTCCTTGAACTGAGCAAATAATTAGAATTTTCATCAAACATATATTACTACGGTACTTTTCTTATGAAAACCAGGCAAAAGAAAGTAGATTCAAAGATCCCATCTTATCAAAAGGTGTATTCCACTTACTGAGGGATCTGTTAATGACTTTCATGTACAAATCAGCATTAGTCTTCTAGAGTTTAAGGTTCCTATTCCCCAGCCAGGCTGAACTCCTAACTCTTAATGAAAATACATGTAGAAATTGTAAGGATTAAGGATTAAGCCTCACCTCATCTGCAGCTTCCAGTTTAATAGATTTACATATTTCAAGTAATCAGTAGGCCCAGGTGACTGTGTGTGGAGTAGAAGGACGTTCTTAAACACACATACCATCACGCCCACCACATAAAATACAGAGGAATGCTTATACAAATTTGCCGTTAGAGGCCCTTTGCGCACAGTCTGTAGAATCTTTTGGGAGTGTATCCTGAAGCTTGTCAGCAGTGCTTCAGGAAAACTAACAAGCTTCACTGACAACAACGTGAACACATGAAAGAAAAGGTAATTCAAGTGTTTGACTCGTTGAGTGTGTATGTCACTGTGATTCAATGGAGCCAGTGTGTTTGGAGGCTGCAGGGATGAGAGATGTGACCACAAGCCCCTGACTCAGGTCCAGACCTCGGCCCTCCTTCTCCTAGAAATACAGATTTATATTCATATTAATATTAATATTGATATTAAAGTAAAGCACTTCACACACATAAGCACATCAACAACTGACTATGGTTATGTTTACATTACTATCTTTAAGTGCTAGAATACATATATTTTATTATTTATGACAGGAGATAGTACCCTGTGGCAGCCTGATGCTTTGTAAAACAGACATTTAGGAACAAAGTGGAGCTCGTAAGGTGTATTTGAAACTTTTGAAAGTGTCATATGATGAGACACAATGAAATGAGAGCCCACAGTTTTTTGGATATTATATTCTGTGGTGTTTTTCAGTGAGCTTTAGATTTTCAAAGCTGCCAGACAACTCACAGCTCTGAATTCCAGAAACATCTCCTTGAAGGCCATGAAGTCAGTGAACGTAAGCAACATGTCAAAGATGTCCTCTGGGACCTCTTCTTTGTGTTGCCTGCAGAGGAGAGAGAAAATATTGTGAATCTCTTTGTGTTTTCAATGTACTTGTGTGCCACCTAGTGGCCTGCTACAAACTATTACTACTTAGGAGCAACAGGTGCATCACCCAAATGAATGTATGAGCTGACTGATCCTATTACTTTAATGTGAATTAGTGGTAAACTGATTAATTAATTACATGAGCATCTCTATGAAAGTGTTCATGTTAAAGTCAGGGATCCTCTCCGTTAGCTGCTGCTCCAGGTGTTTCTCCAGCAGGTCGACCTACACAATATAGAGTACAACGGTTAATATCAATTTTGTCTTAGTGTATCTGCCCAAATATTACACAATTTCATTAAAAAAATAAATACAGATGAGGTGAAATAGTGTCAAAGTTGCGGGGATAACTGTGTATGAGAAGGAGGCCCGAGGTCTGGACCATGATCATATGATCATGCGTCATATTCCATACAGACAGGCTGGACTACAGTGAGTTTCCCAACAACTCACATATTCTTTGAAGATAGGTGTGTAGCTGAGTTTGTTCTCATCAGAGTCATCAAACTCCAGATAATGCTTCTCCATGAAACTCTGCTGAAGCTGCTGGAAATCTTCTTCTACAAGCAAAGAACATGTGGAGCAGCACGCATTTTTAATAACAACTGATTAAACACTGGAGATTTCATTGTCTTCAGCAAGTAAGTATATTCTCATAATCAAATCTTAAGATATTTTAACTAGATACACGATTCTGGTATGCCCAAATAAAATTAATGTTTCGCTGATCCCGTGACCCCTACAGGCACAAAGCGGTTCAGAAAATAGATGGATGGATTTATATGTGATTGATGATGATGATTTATATGTATTTTCCCTAAAAGCCGCTGACATTTTTAATGCAACAAAAATACACACGACTGACTTTACCCGTTAAGAACCTAAATCCTAATTTCTTTATTTAACAGAAATCAGAGTACTTAACTCCTAACTACAATAAAATATTACAAAAGAATGGCTTCATCTCTAGTCTTACCCATGATGATATCCTCTATGCAGCCAATAATGGCATCAAAAGCAGTGTCTGCAGCTGAGGAACTGAAAGAAGAACAAGAGATAAACACTACATATAATTTAAAGGTTGGACTAATACATGTGAATCACAGTTTAAATAAAGTGAATACTTATGCAGCTACTTATATTTTTAATAAATTTATATTACTTTCTAGAAATCTGTTTTGACATATAGTAGATTTTGTATGTGTATACACGTCTGTCGAAAAAAATCCAATTTAAATTCAATGTGGACAAAAATAAGTGGGTGAGTCATTTTTATATGAATTTTAACATCTAGCTGTTGTTCTCAGAAAGCATCAGCGACAGTACTCTTGTTGAAACAGGACTAGACCAAGAAGAAAAAAGCATATTTAGTCAGCTCACCTTGAAAAAGCAATGTTTTCTTCGTCTATATCCACCATTTCTACGATGTTCTCACCACAGCTCCGTGTGTCTGGAGGACGAGGGAATGCAACACTTAATAATGTGGCTAGCTAACTTCATGTTAGACAAAATCACACCTTTTAACGCAAAACCACCAAATGCTGCTTTCTTTAGACAAGAGCAATACTGACGTTCAGTCACACAACCACCAGTAAGACTTAATAAGTGTTGCCCATTTGTGAACATTAAGTTATTTGAATGACGAAGTAGCAACAGGTTAGCTAATGTTAGCTAAACCCATATAGCATCACACGGTTTCTTAGCTATCGTTATATTTCCTCCTGTAACAGTCATACTCCTTTAATGGTTTTATATTATACATTTAACCTTAAATTAGATCTACGTTAGCCATACATATATTTACAATTTTCTTACTTCGTTCCTGTATGTCCATGTTGTTAAAATAAATAAACCGCTAATGTGGAGAGTAAATACTGGACGTCAGTCTGTTTCCAAGGAAACGGCGAATGTGTGTGCGTCGTTACGTCCCGTCCGTTAGAAACAAAATCTGTGAACGTTCGTTCCTAGCGAAGCACATATGGGTGTAGCAAGGCCGAAGTCACAGTCCCTTTACTCTCTCAGCTGGAGCTTCACTTAGATGGAGAAAACTGTACTTACCATAGTTGTGATGCATTATTACTTCAAGAATTTTCTGGGTAGACAAATTGAGAAATATATAAATAATATAAATAAAGATATATTTATGTACTCATCCATGCTGTGCGTTTCTCTAAAAACAACAGGAAAGTCACTGTGTAAGAATCTGAAATCAGTCCTTTCACTGAGACGAGGAGTATCGAAGGATTTGATCACAACCGGTCATGGTCTCACCACAAGAACAACTCAGATGTACAAAACGTCACGTGAACATACATTTATTACAAATATCACAATCCAGGAAACCACAACTTTTCAATAAATCACATCTTTGGGAACTCCGGGGGAAAATCATTTATAGAGGTTTTAAATACAACTCATAATTAAATTCGTTATAATCCTAAACATCAGTTCCAACTGTAGAGACAAGCTTATAATTTCTCTCACCTGCATGTGTAAGGTGCTCCAGGAAATACAAAGTAGCAAACAGTGACCAGAACAGTCTTTTGTCATACCGAGAGATGCATGTTATGTTTTAGAAATCGTTCCAGTATAGCCTAAATGATTTTATAAATTTTGGTCATGCAATTTGGCGGATAAAAACCCCTTCATAAACAATAACCAACAAAAAAAATGTATTAAATTGTACCTGTTTTTTTTAACTGTACAAATAGATTGTTTGCAATCTCTCTTAATTTCATCAACTGTTTCCTGTTTTCAGTCAACCCAGAGATGTTTCAAGTAAAAGATAAGAAAATGGAAAACAAGACTTTAGACTGAGGGAGAACGATGTAGAAATGGCAAGGTGAGAGCAGAGAGATGTGCCATAGCACAAAGAGTTTCACGCTAAACCAGTCACCTAAAAAACACACATCCAGTCTGACAAACTGTATTCAAGAAATCTCACCAATAGTGCTGTGATGTGTAAAGAGTAAAACATAAATATACTTTTTTTTTTTTGTACTGAAGTCCACATAGTTTAATTCCTGTCCACGTGCTGTCAGCAGCTTCTTCACTAAATCTTGACATGTATTTCACCTGCAAATGAGACCCAAAATTACACCCTATGAAGCATTACCTCAGATATTTGGTAAACTGATACTGGGGGAACAATTCACATAAACATTTCACATTTGTTTCACAGTCGATCACAAAACCTGTTGTACGTCCCAGCCAAGTTTCACCAACACTGTTTATCCATCATTATCATCATTTACAATACAAAATTAAATCACATCTTGTGTATTGAAACTAGTCGTCTTGATACAGACGCACGTTTGTAATGACAAACACAAATTAAGACTTAGTTAATTCTTCTGCTAATTCTGCTGCAATCAAACAATCTGAGATAAATTCAGGGGGTAGAGGAACTTCATTGTATACTTTCCCCTCGCTCACTCCTATAACTTTTAGTAAATTGGAATCCCTGTATATTTTTTGTTGCATCTGTTACATAAACAGCTGAGGAAAGAGCAACATGTGTTCAAAGACAATAAAGCACAAAAAAAAAAGCAGCAGGATCAGCTGTGCTGAAAAATCGATTAATCCTAATACAGTTTCAAGTATGTAGTTTTAAACAGGAATTACATTATCAACTTCCTCTGCTGTATGACAGCTAATTTCATGTTTAACATAATTTGTAAATTGAATCAGAAAGTTGACCTCTAGGAATAATACATTTTCTGACACCAAGAGCAAACTCTGGCATCTTTTTCAAACGCTACCAGTCAGTGGGCAATCAATTAGTACAGACAGTGAAGCCGACCGAACTACAGATGTTGAGAGAACCTTGAGAAAAGAGAATGAAAATGCTACTTCAAGAACAACACAATCCACATATCTAAATCCAAAAAACATGAAAGTGAGATACATCTCAAATTTATCTGTACCTTGGGTTCAATACTATATGACAGGCTGTTTTCTTTTCAGCTACCCAGCAATTTCAGATTTGCTAATATGTGTATGATGGTAATGGGATTAAACATTAGTAGCCTCTGGGCCGAAAGCGCAGTGGGATTCTCATATCTGAAAGGATGTTTGGTAACTCTGCAAGAGGTGTTGCTCATGGCCTGTAATCTGGTAAAACTTTCTGCTCCTTACATTTGTTCTTTTTGTCTGAAAAATGCATTGCTTGTAGAAAGTTGCAGATTCTTGGCCCAGCTTCTGCATGGAGTTGTCAGAAGGATACAAAACAGGAGAGGTACATAAATGAAGGCAAGCTCCCAGGGACCAAGCTGCAGTTTGATTCCCCTCCTCTCATCTCATCTCCTCTCTTCCTTCTCTCCACTTCTCCATCATCACCTCCTCTGCCCAGAACTCACAGTTCTAGCATCATCGCAATTTTGTGGCAATGTCCTTGCAGCCCTGTCAGGCGAGGGGGGATTAGAGGAGTAGGAGGCTGTAAGGATTGTGTATCTGTCTTTACTGTAGTAGAGGATGGAGGTGTGTCAGGAGACATGTGCAATGAGTCTGACTCTGGTCTGGATGTCCTGGCGGCACAGCGGGCACGTCTCTAGCTGTAAGGCACACTCCATACACATACCACTGGAGCAATAGAAAAACATATGGTAAGATGTTATTGTCCTTTCACAGAAAAAGGTTGGACATAGAAAAATGATTTGATTCATATTTTTTTTACAGACGCCACATTGATTTAAACAGTAAATTAATTTCTCAAGCACTG
>OMLM01009199.1:0-10668 GCA_900302695.1 Helostoma temminkii | reverse complement strand
CAAAAAAAAAAAAAAAAAAAAAAAAATTCAGATGCACACATACCCATGTCCACAAGGCCGCAGCTCTGTGTCAGCCATGACATCACAACACAGTGTGCAGCAGTTGTCTCGAATGCTAACCTGCTTTAGTAAGGCCAGACGCCGGTGTCTTGGAAACAAAGGAAGGAAACAAAGTGTAATTATTTCAATTTACAGACATACTGTATCAACAAGTGTTGTTTTATTCTGCACCCAGAAATTTATCGCTGCAGATCAACATGATGTACAGTGCTGTGATAAAATATTTCCTTCTAGATTCTTTTTTGCATATTTGTCACACTTGATTCAGATTCTGATAATGAAAAAAAGATAACCTGAGTAAATACAAAACGCTGTTTTTAGATGATTCGATTTATTAAGAGAAAAATACTTTCCAAGCCAGCCTGGCCCTATTGGTGGTGTGGTCACCATTCCCCCATCTCCAATCAAAAAAAAAAACAAAACAAAACAAAAAAATGTGTTGCAAACATTTCTTTTAATAACAATAATTACTTTATTTGATAATGTTATCAATAGGTTTTCGATTTGACTATGTTAGAGAAGTGTTAGGTAAGGTAATGTTCAATGTTGTGTCTTTGCACTGGATTGCTTTAAAACTTTGACAAAGATTCAATAAAAAACCTGGACATTTTAAGCTTCAAAGATAGTATTTACTCCAAGGCTTTACACACCACAGGCATTTTGTCTTGTCAAACACAGTAAGTAACATTAATAGATACATTTATTAGTTTTGTAGATTGTGAGTTATTACTGGAAACCATAAATTGAATATACAGTATCTATGTATGTGCCTTAAGAAACTTCTATGGTACCTTTGCATTTGATTGTAAAGATGTGGTGTTCATATCACTGCATTATAATAATTTCCTCCTCTAAGAAGATATTACATTTACACGTCTAAACAATTACTTTATTGTAGCAAACAAATTAATGCGTGATGATGTTGTGTTTGTATCCTTCCATACCTACACGTTGGATGTTGTGTGCAAACAAATGAATCACTAGTCAGAGGGTGTTTTGGTAAGACAGGAGATTACAAACTGCTTTCCCAAACCATGTGGGTGTAGTCTGTATTTTAAGACACTGCAATAAAAAAAAAAAATTAGAGTTTACTTTCTTACCTGGGTAGGATGATCTTTTCACTGGGCAGCAGTGAAGCAAAGTCATTGAAAGTGCTGAACTTGACAGGAGGTGGGTGACGGAAAGGCTTGGCCCCAAAGTTAAACTCACACTGCTGGTATGACATAAAGCTGGCTGCAGCGAAAAAACCGGACCTGACACAGACAGGAGTGAAGGAAAGAAAGGGGGTTTAGTTGAGAAAAGAGGGAGAAAAAAAGGAGTGGGAAAAGCAAATAAAAGAAAGAAAGGAAGAAGTACAACAAAAAATAGGAAGGAGCTGAGGCCAAAGAAAAAGGAGGGAAAACCAGAAATTCAGAAGGTGATGTAAATACTGTAAGTGTGGACTTACGTGGCTGACGAGAAGACCTGTTTCTCTGGTGGCAGCTGATGTCCATTCAGATAGAAGATCATCTGCTTCTTGCTGAGGTCCAACAGGAAGCCAATGGCATCTCCTAAAAAGGCCAAACATGAACACATGCAGCAGAATAAAGCCTATGTATGCTATTATTAATATCATCCCTCCTCGTAGGAGGTACATCAGGCCCTCAATGCTGGCAGTGACAGCAGAGTGTGGGCATTAAAACAACAAAACACTTCAGAGGCACCAACAACAATAAAGCAAGTTCTTAACAACTGAGTTATTTAAAGACAAGGGTGTCCTCTCTATTTTACTGTTGAAACTGACAATTTTTTTATTCTTCATGTTTTTCTAGTGTACTATTAATAGCAGTAAAGTGTAATCCTATGTAACTGTGTGTGTTTTTGTGTACATACCCTCCTTCCAGCAGGGGTGAGAATGAGGTTTACTGCGAGCGTTGTACCAGATGAGCTGCCTGCAGCCATCATACGCACATGAATATTCATCATCTCCTATTCCATAACCCTCCTGTAACACATAGACACACACACAAAACAATTATGTCTGTGCAGAGAAACACGGTGTAGAAAAGTTGAACGGTAAACACGCAGAAAAAAAAATTACGTGGTTGAGGAACTTGCTGTCCTTGGTGGCCCATCCGATTTGCATCACGCCTGATGTGATGACCGTCACCTCATAGTACCAAACGCCTGAATCCACACAAAATGTACAGCGGACGCTCTCAAAAGATGAAGCGTCACATCGTGCCTGAGGATGGAAACATGAAGAGGAAGAAAATGTTCCTATTTTAAACATGTACACTGAAAAATATTTTTTACTAAGTTATCTAGTATCAAAACCTCTATATTTATTAAATGTGTGGATTTGCTAGTGACCACATGGGTGTCTCTGACTCACCTCTAGTCCGGTGGGGGAGATCTTGAGGTACTCGCTGACATCGTTGCTGTTGAGCATGGCATTGATATTAGTGAGGTTGACCTTCTCGTAGGTGAACTGACGTCCCTCCTTAAGGACTGGACAGGGGACAACAGAGGAGACATTATCATATTTTCCTTCTTCTTCAGTATTTTTCCTTCAGCCATAACCACTCACAAATGCCTAAATAAAAAGCAGTTGTGGTTCTGTTTCAGCAGCATGCGATGCAACACAAACATAATATTTCAAACCAAAGGCAACTCACACAGGTTGTCAAGGCTCCACTGTGAACAGAATCCGACCTGCCTTTTCAGGTAGTCAGGATGATCTGCCCACGACTCCAGGACAGCGAGCCGATTGCTGATACATGACTCGGACACAGTAAGTTTGTTCTCACCTGAGGATAAGAAACAACCAAACATGAAACATTACAAAAGAAAGTTTTGCTTTTATAAATGTATTCACCAAGTCACTTATTGTCACCTGCATCATCATGAATTTGTATTTTGAAATCACTTTAAAAAACAGTGAGTGGACCTACTGGTCTGGGAAAACTTCTCCAAAGCGATGAGTGCAAACAACATGACCGTTGGATGGGCCTCAGAGCTCTAGGAGATTTACAGAAAAGACATGTTCATCAGTTTGAGAACTTTTTCCATTTGATTAATTTGATAAAGACATTTCCTTTTACCCAACATGCAAGAATAAGTAACAGTAGTATAGTCCTTTAAACTCATAATGTACAACATGGTTAAAAAGTAATGAGACATATCGTGAGCTCCAACAAATTTTGTGAAAAATCTTCAGCAAATCATCAGCAAACACCTTCTAGTGATGTTCTCACTGTCTTCACTGTCTTGTTCTCTGACTTTAGTCTGGTCTTCAGCAAGTGTAATGCAACTAAACTGGACTGGCTGGTTGAGTATATTCCACCTCTTTAACCAGAAAACTCAGTCATTTTGGCACTACATTAAAGATATGTTGTCTTAAATGAATGATGAAATGTTGTCCGATATGTTTTGATGTAATTGGCTGGATGTGAAAACACAGAATTCACATGAATACATCTGCTTTTATCCCGTTACTTAATCAGTGCTAGAGCCAAAACATAACAGAGCCAACACTATATTTGATAGATGCTGTTTCATGCTTTGGGTCATAAACTTCTTTCTTTTTTTATATTTCTTCTCCACATTTTTGACATTTTGACAGAGATGAATTTTTTCCACACACATTTATTTATGAACTTTGCCACTTTTGTATTGTGCGTTTTTAACAAACTACAATTTTTGCCCTAGTTGCTGAAATCAACTCCAGTAGCCTGGTGACTCTTAACAGGAAAGTTTGTTTAGATAATGAATGGATGGGAGGATGATCTGGAGTACAAGACTGGACATACAAGAACTGTGCTTGAGTAACAGTTTAGGACTCTTTACACCCTCACTGTTTTTGAAGCTTGGCAGATGCATCTCGTGGTGGAACATCTGAGTCTTCTTGTGATCGTTGACAAAGAAACATGCAGTAATGTACTCTCCTGGAGAGTATTCTTCATTTTTTGTGCAGTCATAAAGGGGTCTTCGCCTACCATCATAATATATACTTGCCAGGATTAACTATACCGCAAACCTTTCTGACTTACATGTTTATTCCCAAATTCCTCCTCAATGGTTGAAGTGCATAATTTATGTAATGGCAAAACAGGTGCATAGTGTTCCACTTAAAACACTTCTCACAAAAAGCTGCATACACTTACTATTTGTGGCGTTTGTTGGATCAGTCTGAAATTTACTTTCATCTTTGACAAAACGGTAAAAGAGAACCATTTCATGGTCTACCAGACGATTCCATCATTTGAAGCATACTGAAGCATTAGCACAACACTTACACACCACTGACATCATCAACAACAACTTCAGTAGCTACAGGTTTCACCTTACCAACCACAATGCATTTACAACACCAATACAAAATTAGTATCTCGGTTAATGGAGGAAAATGACACAAAGATGCCCACTGCCACAACTGGGTGTGGCTATGTTTGCTCACCAGGCTCTCAAGAAGGTACTCAAGTGTTCCTGGACTCAATAGTCCAATACTGGCTGGTCCTGAAAAAGAGAGATGGAAAAAAATACATTAGAGAGAGAAAAATACAATTGCTTTAAATTTTACTGAACCTCTACTTCTTATCTGTCCAACTTAAATAATAAATGATAAAAAATTATTTTTAATCCATCATCTGCTTGTAGGTGGAAACTTTGCACCCAACTACTTGTTTCTTGGCAACTTTAATTTACTCTTGTGGGAAGATCAGTAGACACTGTGAGCATCTTAGAGTAATGCTTTATAATGTTTTTGGGCATTATAATAAACAAAATAAGAACAACATAATAAATAAATCATCAAATCTAATATTTTTTCAAGTTTTTATGGAGGAAATTGTATTAGTATTTGTAAACTTGGGTATATAAAGGGGTTGTATTCTGGTTTCCAACAATATTGAGTAACTAAGCTAATAAATCTAATAAAAAAATCCAATAAAATTTCCATGCAAGGCTGCATGTTGTGTGGATGTTCACTATATATACACATGTGCAAACAGCATCAGTTGTTAAAATAATAAAAGGCACCTCCAAACAACCTTATTAGATATTAATACAGTCCACGTTAGCTGCTCTGAGTGTGTTTTCAAGTGTCTACTTTGTCATGGAGAGCACGTAGCATGACAATAGAAGCAATGAAGACCAACAATATTTAGACAATGACTAATAATGAAAAAAAAAACATCAAGTGTGAAAGACTCTACCAGCCAGTTTCTCTGCCAAGCATCCAAGGACAGCTGTCGTGTTTCTGTGTTTAGCAGGGTTTAGAGCATCCTGTCGTGCTACAGCCGAACTCAGACTCAACATGTCCGAAAGTTTCTGGAGAGCATCCTGGAGAGAGAATATGGACCAATTAAGATGTATTTGTTTGTCCAAAACTGATCAAAATACAAAGTAATTAGGTTTAATGCTCACTAGTGACCTGCGAGGTAATAGTAACATGCTAGATTTTCCAACTATAGGCAAGGAAAAAGAATAACTTGCACATGTATGAAACTTGCATTAGATACAGGACTGTAACAACAGTTGCATGTGTAATTTTTCTGCATTTTGTGTCATTCCTTTAAATCTTAGTATATTTTTTGTATTGTTCAGCCTGTAATGGTATCCCCTCTGTTCTCAGGTTAGTTTGGATGGGGAAGTAGAGGGTCCTAACAACATTTTATTTGTTCAAAGACAAAAAAGATGGTGTGGAAGAAAAGGGGAGGAAAGCGAGGCCAAAAAACACAAGAGTTGTAATGAAGGTTTATGGTTTGACTCCAAATGAACTTAAAGTCTTTATATAAGTACCTAATGTTTACAAGAGGTAAGTATGATGTTTTGTTTCAATAATTATTTTATTTTACTCTGTGTGCATAAGACAAATGCTCAAAATATACACACAAACATGTGCTGGTATACAACATTAACTGTGGATGGATAGAAACGCTTGTAACTGTCAATACATACAATATCTACAATATCACGTTTATATGTGCAGTTCTGACTTGCTGCCGTTGTTCATTCCCTGTAGAACCACATTTACCTGTGTAAAAGGGGTTTAACAATGACTGCTAATGAGGAATATCAGCAGTGCACTACATGTGAATTGGGGTAAAGAACTCCCAAGGTAAAGTTAAGATTTGCTTAAAATTAACCTTGGTGGGCAGCGGACACTCGTCCAACAGTAGGGTGATCACTGCTGGGCCAAGTGGATCGTCCAATGGAATCACTCGAATCAAGGACTGAACGACCTCCAGCCATCCATCATCTAAGAGAGGAGAGAAGAAAGGTAAAATGGTCTGTTTTCATCTATATAAAGAACAGCAACACTAACTTACAGCAACAAAGGGAGGCAAAGTAATAAAAAGTATTTTAGGCAGTGTTAGCTGGTGTGGAGGACTAGAGAATACATTTACATAGTATTTGTGTTTACAGGTTATTTCTCAGTATATACTGTACATCTAAAGCCATGTTTCTCCTCCTACGCCTCCTCCTACTCTTTAGAAAACAAAGAAAATGCCACTCTTAGTCTTGATGAAACCAGGTATCTCAAAGATAATTGAACTGTGTCCCTTGGTAACATGCAGCAAATGGCAAAAAACATCTATATCCTGTCCATTAGTTGACTCATTAAAAAACTCTCGTGAATGCCATCACTTCTGAGCCAGCTGGCTTATGAATAATGTAGCATCTTAGCACATGTCAGACAGAAAGTGACTGACTGGCTGACTTGCTGTTTGGCTGTATTCAGGGTTGAGTATCTGCAAGCTAAGACCCAACTTGGCTGTGGTCAAGCCACACAACACCACATTATGTGATCACCAAACACCATATGTGCACGACACAAAGCCCAAACAAGAATTCAAAGCCCATCACATAAATATACACACAAACACACTCACACACACACAGCATGACAGTGTCACTCACCATATGCACAAGAAAGCACAGACATAGCAAACCAAATACACACAAAAACATCAAGTGAAACTTGAAACAGACACAAAGCCAATTCAGACTCAGACTTGCTAGTTACTGTCAAAGACAAAAATATAGCCTCTATCTGATACTTTATAAATTTGCCGAACAAACCAACAAAAACTTGGGACATTCAAAGCACAGGAGCAATTAAATCCTATTTAGGCCATTTACACAATCAGGTCATTAGCTTTGTGTCTTCTTCCCCTCTGCACCTTTCAGTACGTCGCCGGCTTTGGGATCTATGTTTCATATTATCTGTTCTGTTCTTCTTTTGTTTCTCTGCTTTCCACACAGACCAACTTGTCGAGGCAGATGGATGCCCACTCTGAGCCTGGTTCTGCTGGAGGGGTCTTCCGTTCCCTCTTCACTGTAACCTAGTGCTGCTCAAGGGGAATTTATTTGGTTGTTCTCTATAATTCTGTATGGTCTTGACCTTACAATGTCAAGTGCCTTGAGATATTTTTTGTTTTATTACTGCTATATTAGTGCTATATAAATGAACTGAATTAAGTCCTTTTTCCACCTAATGTAACAGGACCGTGTGCTTCTAGATGATGTCTTAATTCAACTTGTCACTCATGAACTCCAACCAAGTTTTGGACACATCAAGAAAAATTTATACACGCAATAGATCACAATCTGAGGCCAAGATGTGGATACTCGTGTAATTGAGTTTTCAGTTTTGAAAAGTAGAAATGTATAGAAACTGATTTTAATTTGTCACCAGGGGCTATTATGTGCATTGAGTAATTCTATCCAATACCTGCTGAAGCCACTGTAAATTAAATGGAAAAATGAATGAGGACTGCAACATTCTGCTGCTTGCAACGCTACTATAATATCACTGCCTCAGCAGCTCTTAAAAACAACTCAGTAGCTCAGCCCTAGGGGGATGGGATGTCACACTCAGAAGGGACCTGTCTCAGTTCCTTGAAGTCACCAGCCAGTAGAAATAATGAATCCTTTCAATACATTATGAAACATAACTTTATAGCTGTAGTGAGCTATTTTTATGTCAACCTGAGGAAACAGTGAACTTAACCTCACTTCTGAAGTGTTGTCCATGTGGCTAAAAACCAAAGAAGGCATGGTATGTGTGGACAATTTAAGATCATTTTAACCTGAGTAATTCTAAGTAGAGCTAATGTTCCTACACTCTCCCATTTAATGAAATCTGATTTTAAAAAGTATATGCTACATGGACAAACAGCTGCCTGACATGGCCATGCTCAGTGTGAAAACAAGTTTTCATTTTGTGCTTACCTGTCTCTGCCATCTCATGCAAAGTGATCATGGAGTAAGGGGGCTCTTGGTCACTGAAAAACAAAAGAGTTATTAATATTAGTCTAATATATAGCTGACAAACTCAAAACTGCAAGAAGGAGAGCTCTGCAGCACAGATGTCCTTTGACAGCTATGCAGCACAGACTTTATTCCATTAGGCAACATTTTCAGACTTATGTGCCTTCTTCTCGAGCTACTGTCTTTCTGCAAGTGTGTCTAGTTTATGAATGTTTGCCTGAATGCTATACAAACTCAGCTCTGTATTTTGTCATTATTTATTATTAGTAGTCCTCTCAGTGTTCTATGGGACATAAGGCATCAACAGTTTTGCCTCTATTTGTTCCTGTTGTGGGCAGCATATAGGCTCACCCCATGTCGAACCTATCTTCTCAGATGTCATTGTACAGGGTTGTTCCAACCTGGCCATATCCAGGTGGTGTCCATCTAAGAGAAATCTTGGGGATACAGCCCTTTTCCATTGTGGATACATACCCATTTAAGCCATGTTAGATTTTCAGCACTACACTCTGACACTGTTATCTGTTTTTCATTCAAGTGCATATTCTCCTAAGGAATCCATTATGGAAAGAATTGATCTTGTCATATCACCTTTTACGATCTGCCAGCAATTGGCACAGCAGAACTAATTTAATTTTTTGTTATATATTTAAACCTCTGTTCTAAAGCTGTATTGCTTTGACTTCTAGAAAGGCTGGAATCTTGCATAAGCAGTGCAAGCTATGATCACTGTGTCTGAAATAATACAAACAATGATTCATGCCTTTGGTTTTGGGTTACTGCAGTAATGGCCATGGACAGTAATGTTATCCCACAGAGAGGTTGAGGAAAGCATATAATTGCAATGGATTTTACTTAAGTGTTGTTGTTTGTGATGATGTTGCAATTGCTATTGCATGTAAAGGCTTGCCTCAAGCAGAAAATTGCCTTCTCTGTGACAGTCACAGCTTTTGGCCAGCTTGATCTTTAGACAACACAACCCAGTACTGAGAAATGAGTAATAATGAAATCTCTATCATTTTCAAATTCCTGGAAATGTACATGTATGGTTTCTACAGGGATGCATTTCAAGTATTTAAAAGCGAAACTGCAAATGCGATATACTAGTAGACGCTGTTTTCCTATAAGCTTTAAAGCTGTAGTTTGTTATTATAACAGTTGCAGGTCATGCTTAGGAGCGTACCCATTTTTTGTTCTTGAAACCAAGCAAGCCCATGATGGTCAAAAGGTCACACTAAAATGCTTTTTACATAAGACAATGACATTAATAAGGAATGGTTAAGCAAGAAAAAGCAATGCTCTACTGAAGGCACATTAACTGAAGCCACATAAATTCTGCTATATCATTGTAGCATGTCATCACCAAATCAAGAGAAAAAACTAACCTGCACAAAGTCCTCTCTTAAGAGTTGGACTTGTCTGAAGGGCAAAAGAACAGAAACCTGCAAGCAACTGCTTGGAGGACTTCCAAGTCACCTGTATATAGAATGAGCTAGATCTTACAGCCTGTTGACATTTTATCAAATCCAGCTAAGAGATTGATTATGCTTGTTGTACTTTTAGTGCAGCTGAAAAGTATTATTAGTACTCCACTTTCTTTATAGTTTATGTAGTTATAACGTTAAGAAAACATTCAGCCTTGGTTTTAGACCAAAGATAAAGTTAGGTAAAAATAAAGGACGTGTGATTGGTTAATCTATGTCAGCTACAGTTTGTAAATAAGGTGATCCTGTGATCCAGACTCATTCAACAGTACTGTCTGCAATGCACATATATTCACTTCTGAAGATTTTTAAGAGAAGTTCACTTCTAACCAATCAGAGAGGTTCAATTATTTCTGCTTAATTAACATATCAATTTCATAATGATAACTACCTGATTACAGGACAGAGGGTGGTGGGGCACTGAAGGGCAGGAAATAGAAGTGCAGTAGAGCAGATGATTTTCAAAGTTAATTCTAGCTTAAATTGCATCTTGCAGCTTTAATCTGCATTAAACTGTCATAAAGTAACTCTGCAATTTGAACATATTTTTCATGACGTAGTGAAGCAGGACAATATTGGCATTATTAAGCAGACAGGTGCAAGGCAACCACCCACTCCAGCAAATTATGGAGAATTTAATCAAAGGTCATTCATGGCAGTGTAACTACTACACCCCACAATACTGTAGCTGCATGACAGATAGATAGATAGATAGATAGATAGATAGATAGATAGATAGATAGATAGATAGATAGATAGATAGATAGATAGATATTTTAACATACTGTGCTACTTCTTCTCCCCAAGCAAGACAGAAGACTTAGTCATCTCAAAGTCGTGTCTTTCCTTTGTACCCACTATTCATCCT
>OMLM01009198.1:45801-74158 GCA_900302695.1 Helostoma temminkii | reverse complement strand
CCTCTTGTGTTTTCCTTTTTTCCATTCCTTGAAGTCGTTCTGTTCTTCTATCTACCTTTTTTCTGTTCTTTTATTAACTTTTTGGAAATAATCCACCAATAATAATATTCAGTTATCAAATCAGACATTTTTCTGTTGTGGTGGGATGGGTAAATTTGCACTAACTCTGGGATGAGGACTAATCTATTTGTGCCTCAGGTACCACACACACACACATACACACACTCACTTTCATTTCTCAATTGTTTCAGACATTACTGAAACATCTCACTTAGTCCAGGTGAATGTTTTATGCTTTTGTAATGGACTTAGACTTGTTTGGATCAGGGTATATTTAAATGTATAATCATTGCAATAGTCTGAGAGGTTATTAAGAGAAAATAATAGACAAAATAAAAACAAGAAGGCAAATCTTTGATTATTCACATACATCTAAATCATTCCTGTAGAAACCAGAGATTTGATTAAAAATCTAAAATGAAGCTAAACTAAAACTAAAATGAAATGAAATATAAAGAAAGCAATGCTAAAAATAAAGTGTCTAATGGTTCCTTTTACATAATTTTACATGAATTATGGCTGCTGATGTTGAGTAGCTGTGTGTGTTACCGGCACGATCAGTGAAATGGAGCACACATTAATGAACCTCTTGTGAATAATGAGACTCGGAAACTTCACCACTCAGCCCACAGCCCTCACAGTAATTAACACTTTTTGTGAAAGTGACCACTGAAGATAATTTGCCACCAGATTTTTATCAGTGTTTGTGTCTCACTTCACTTTAGAAAACCAATAACCTTTAACAGCAGGTTCTTGTTCAGACCTTGTAGCTAGGGAGTATTCCTTTTTATGTTTGCAGTAAATTAAGTGGTGTAATTCTTTGATGATTACAGATGGAGTGACTACAGGAAACATAACTAGAATTATAATTACTGGTTTATGAAATGGAAGCTGATTCCACATTCATTCTTTCTGCAGCATTCTGTATATTGATCTAAGTTGGCCCTTAGCTGTTGCTGTGATCTGTACATGTTGAGTAAAGTTTCACCAGCATCAGTGCATGCTGAGCTTTTGCTTCTCTGTTTTGCTGCTGCAGCTCTCAGTATTTCTAGCAATCAATTATTGTTATAATTTTTACATTATTTATAACCAAAGTCATTACCTTTATTGAGAGGTATCTCTGGACACAGGTTTTTGCATATATTAATATTTTAGGAAACAAATCTATTTCCCTTCTGGTTAAAACCTTGATTGTCTCAGCATGTCTTCATACATCTGAATAAGCCTAAACAAAGCTGTATGCTTGTTTGTAGTATCAGATATGAGGCACCGCATGATATTGACACGCACAAATGAATGAAACTCTACTCTGAACAATGATTATTTCAGCTGAGGACTGACTGTTTTGGCTTCATGATTAATACTCATGTCTCTCCTGCTTTGTCATCCTGTATAATCTTGTTGCTGTGGTCAGTGTAGGTGTACGGTTTGGCTCTGCTCTGCTTTAGATTTCTTTTATTCAACATGACAAGTGCAGATGATTTAGTCCTGACAAATACTCAAAATTCTTGTCATACTGTTGTAATAACTGAGCCCACACTGACCACTGCTTTACTCACTAAAATCCTTTTCTTTTTCTGCCCCATCCTCTGCTTTAAGCTGCCCCACCCCCACCCCATTCACTTTCATATCAACCTGTTGTCACAAAACAGATGGGAATGTGTCTTGTTCAGCCCTGCTTGCTTCCTACGCTGCTAAATGAAAATTAAAATACCCCATCACAGAGTCACCTCTGCTTGGGTGTCGCTCTAAATAACTGTCTGGTCACCGGACTGAAGTCACAAAGATGAAACATTGGCTTTAAGTGTGATTTATGAAAACATGCGCTCTCCGTCCTCCCACAGCCTCTTCTTCTCTGTCTCCCACATGTTTGAATGCTGTTTTCCTCTGCTATGCAAATTAGGTGTGCATGGCTTTGACAGTGTTGCTTTTCAAGTTGTCCCCATATACCTTATGCATATACAAAAACAATATATCTGGATTTTGAGTAACTTTCTCTTTTTCCGTCTTCGAGTATCTCAGTCTCTGCCTCTACACTTTGTCCATACAGTCTATCTATCATGTTGCCTTCACTGTTGGATTTTTTTCTATGCTATAAAGTTTGTTAATGGTGTTGAAAGTGCCTCATGACCCTCTTCATCAAAGCCACCAACACCATCTGTGCCATCACACTACTTTCCTAATCTGCAACCCTGTCACCTTGTCCCTTCAAAATGTCTTCTTTCACTGCCATCATTCTGTCCACTACACTGTGTACCCACCTCTCACCCATGCAAACATCCTCAATCCTCAACCCAACCTCCCCCTTTCCCTGTGGCACAAAACTGATTGAGGATGACTGGTTCTTTCCTGGCTGCTCCGATCCAGCACTGGCCACTCGGCAGCAGGAGTTGGAGGAGGAGCTGACTCAAGCTCGGGGGCTCAGTCAACACAGGGTCAAGAAACTGACAGTTCCATCGCAGCGAAGCCTGCAGGTAGGTGGACAGGCTGATATTACTGTGCTTGCACAAGTGTGTCAGACATTTGTTGAATGCTTACATGCACTTTGATTTTTCCATCATGACCTGACTTTAATTCAATCATCCATTTTCAAAAGCTGGGAAATTAAATCAGTTACTGCTCTTTGATGCATAACATTTCTGAAACATGTAATACACTGAGGTCTAATTAGTTTCAACTTGGCACAAACAAAACTGCCTCCAAATAAACTAGTGCCATGGGTGCTTACTTCTGCCAAAGTGTGCTCCACAGTCAGTGTTTAGCACAGCCAGAGTATACGTAACCTGATCAGCTGGGGAAACTGAGCCTCCCCTGGCTCTTTAGCTGTAGCTTTTTTTTAGGAAGCTTCAGGTACCTACCGAAAGAATCACATATGCACAGACACTCTAGAGATGTCTTTAAAAATGTATTGATCATTTTGGGTCCAAATAAGAGCAACTAAACTCAGAATATGGATGAGGCTGATTTCTGACATTGTTTTTAAAGGAATAGTTCAGCATTTTGGATCAGTACCACTCCCATTTGTGTGTGGTAAGTACAGAGCCAGTGCCAGGAGATGGTTAGCTTAGTCTGGCTTAGTCTCCTTAGAATGAAAGCAGGATGAATGCGCTTGCCATCTTTCTCCAGTGATTAAAATGTCTGCCTGCCAGCAGCTTGTTTGTGTATGATTCATTTAATGAATTAATACACAAACAGAAATGTAGAAATTTGTAGTTTTGAGAATGAGTCAAATTATTTTCTTGAAGAATTTGTGCTTTTTAACCTGCAACTGCTTCATTTGAGTTCATCCTATTTGCAGGAAGACTTTGAGTTTGACGGGCAGGCCTCATTCCAGGACCCTCTCAGCACCTCGGAGAGCACAACCCCGATGGAGGGAGAGAACATGGGAGGTTGGTGGCCCGAGTACAGTACTCCTGACACAGGTGTGAGACCCGCTGGACAGTTTACACTGGCATGCACACGTTATCTGCTCATTACTTTGGGAACCTTAAGTTGTCTTTGGGTTGTTTTTTTGTTGGTTTAAACATGACACTCACACTTTTTTACTGAGTGTTGGATTGTGGCTGTTGGTTGGTTTTTGTTGGTGTTTTTTCATCTAACCTGCCGGTATTGTGAATGTTAGGGCTGGTGTTGTGTTTTACACACTGTAACAATTAGCTTGGTCAGTTTGCCTTCTTTTTCTCTTGTGGACTCATCTACTGGTCACACTGAGCAAACTGGATTTAAGCTCATCCCCAGTTTGTAATAAAAAAAAAACATTTTTGTAATCCCAAGATTTTTGTTGGTTTGCATTTTGATCTGTTAACAGTATTTTTGTTGGACATGTGCATGCTGGTTAAGCTGACTAGTGTTGTTGTTAGTCCACTGAATGTACTGGTGAAAGTGTAGAGTTGTATGTGGCGAGGTACTCCCCAGTTGTGGTAAGTTTTGTTTTTTCATGGTTTGCTTGTTCTGCACTTTTTTTTTTTTTTGCTGTTTTTGTCTGAAGCTGCTCCTTTTCTTAAAACCAAAAAAATACATCAGCAAATATTTGAAAAGCAAAAAATAAAAATACACAAAACACAAATTATAATTGGCAGATATAACATCACTAGAACAGACCGATGTGATTTTTTTGGTTGTTGTTTGTGGCTGATTCTTGAATCTTGGCATTGCATTTCACACCATGTCTTTTTATGAATGAATCTGTTTCCTCTTTATTAGTCTATTAGTTATTAATCCATAATCATAGACTTTGCATCCTGTGATCATTGCCTCATGTTTCCTACAAACTTTACCTGCTTTTCTCCACATTTTTCACTGCAGCAGTGCTGTCACTTAATTAAATATAGTCCATGAGACCTAATGTAAAACTAAATTATTAAATATTCTTACAGCTAGTGTGCAAAGATCACCTAGGCCTATATACTATGAAATCATTACAGATAAAACACAGTATTTGACAAATCAGATTTCAGATTTTAAATGAAAGAAAATGAAAAAGCGCTACAGTACAGTAGTTCTTAAATAGATATTCCCTTTCTCATACTGAAAGGCTTTTAAAATGTAATAGCAACATAACAGCGCCTGAAAAGGCAAAGAAGCAATTCTAATTAGAGAATGAATGAAAGCAGTATTTCTGTCACCAGAAACCCACAGTGACAAGTATTAAATGTCAGCTGATTCAGCTAATACTATCATCCACGCTTGTTTTGCCTACTATTAGAGTGTAGTTAATTCTTTCTCTGCTCTGTGTCCTTTATATTTTGTTTACAGGTGTTACAGATGTGTTTTCTTACATTTTTCCTACCTGATGATTCCAGGTGGCTTGAGGTCTGTTGTGGAGGAGTTAGAACTGGAAAGGAACCAACTGCAGGAGCAGATCCTGAGTCTGGAGGAGCGCTGTCAAGATCTGGAGGATCGACTGCAGCTGCAGGCACGCATCGAGGCACTGCAGGTAACCTCACTTTCTAGATAAATGTTGTTTTTCTACATGTTGAATTACTCACACTCTGAAGACTTACTTACTCATGAGCATCTGAGTAAATGTTGAGTGAACTGCATGTTTTTACACCCGTGGACTAGGATTTTGTAACAAACCCTTCTAACACAGGTGACGTTTGATGTAGATGAAGATGAGCAGCCATATTGGGTCTCTCAGGTGTGTTTTCCCGTGAATGTGTGCGCTGGAGAGCACCTCTGGCGGTGAAGGCTAATGGTGTGGTGTGCTTGGTTAATCCAGTCTTTTAAGCAAGTGTTGCAGACTCACTGGGTGTTTTAAACCACAATTTAAATAGTTTGTTATATTTGTAAATAGTCAATATCAGAGGTCATTACTACCACACAAATGAAGAAAATAATTACCTGTAAAATGATACCGGTGATTGTGATAACAATATCAGTGTCGCTACTCTTCGTCAGGTCTGCTGCCATCCACATTTGTGTGCAGTGAGAATCTGTTTAATCGGCTCTTGAAGAATTTAATCTTTGCATATTGATCTTTGTTTTTCTGCCACAACAGAATGAGACGGAGAAACTTCAGAGCCAGCTTGCCAGTGTTCGTAGCCAGCATAGCAGAGATGCAGAGAAGCATCAGCTGCTGGTTAACAGTCTCAATGAACAGCTCAAAGGGTAAGTATTCACTCACAGCAAATTACTATTTTGCTACTTTAAAGTGAGTCAGTGTACAGTTTAAAATATTATTCATAAACTCTGCATAGATTCTGTAGCCACAGAATTCTGTAGCCACAGAATCTATGTTTTCCTAGCATGATTGAAATTGCTCGAACCATTAGTTGAGCTGTATTCATATTCCTACACATTAATTAACTTGGACTGAGCCTGTCAGAACAGTCTGCACAGCCTCAGCCACTAAATGTCAACCACAAGTTTGAGTTCTGTCACAAACACATTTAGTTTTTTCTACAAACATGTATTTAGTATACACTCAGTGGCCACTTTATTAGGTACACCTGTACAGTCTGATGTAATGCAGTACAGCAGCTCTGATATGAGTTCTGCTCTAACAAGGTTGTGATGTCTCAGTTTTTGTTGAAACTGTCAAAAAAGGTGGTTATTCTACTATATAACTTTATTATAACCATAAAAACAAAGCATAGTTGGCATGACCATGGCAGAGCTGCTGTATTGGATTAAATTACCCAATAAAGTGGCCTCATGAGTGAAAAGATGCATGTCATTATTTTATTTTTGTCATTGTATTTAATGATTTTAATGCATATTTAAAAATGTGCTCTTTGAAATGTGACTTAGTGACATAGTAATTTTATTCTAAACAACTAATTAAGCATTAAAAACTCACATAGCCTTGTGTTTTACGAAGTAGAATATTATACTATGTTATGTATATATTATGACATATATTACATGTTCCGCTTCATTTGTGAATGGGACATTTTTCATGACGGTTATGCATTCTGAAATGAGAGTGCATTACAGTGTAATGTAGTTCCTTTTTATAGTGGTGTTGAGTTATTATAAATAGAGTGAAAAACATGTATTCAAAAATATAATTCTTTTCAGAAAATTCACTTTAGCACATTTACTGTAGATGTGAATGAAGACACAAAAAAATGGCACCATATCTCATGAACTCATTACAAACCTGATTAAAGTGTTGATTATTGGATTGGCAAAACCTCTTTGTTCCCAGAAGCAGAGTAGACTGCCTGCATCGTACAGCCTGGTATTTGATATTGCGACTTTTAAATGTAATATTGTCTTCATTTTCAGGATGAGTGATACACAAGAGTGCCTGGAAAGCTCGCTCATTGAGAAGGAGAATACATTGGCCAAGACATCAGAGAAACTCGAGCTCATCAACAGCCTCAAAGAATCTTTAAGTGAAAAAGAGATTCAGTACAAAGAGGTGTCTGAAAAGCTCCTTCAGACTGAGCATGCTGTAAGTTTTTCTCATTGTTTAGTTTACATTTTTGTGAAGATTCACCATTGTTCATTGGTAAATGTTTGTTTCTCCTCCTTTTTAGCTTGAGAATTTGTCCAAGAAATGCAGCAGCTCAGAGAAACAGTGCTCTGAGTTGAAAACAGAAGTTGCAGACCTCCTCCAGAAGCTGAATGTGCTGAAGGAGAAGGTGTGATTTAATTATTTAAAATATCGGTTTTATTTGAATTAATTCCATTGTAAATATGAAGTGCAGTTTAATATAACATCATAAGTTATTTTTTATGGCTTTGCACTAATGATAAAATGCAGATGTCTCACCTGATGCTTCATTTGTGTTTTTTCTCTCATTATTTTCAGACACAAAAGCAGGAAGTCACCATTGAAACATTACAAACTGAGCTTGATCAGACAAACGAGGAGCTGGACAAACTTAACACCGCCCACTTGGAAGAACGTGCCCAGCTCATTCATGACCTTCAATGCTGTGAGCGGGAAATTGATAGCCTTAAAGATATTCTGTTGGAGAAGGAGAAGGAGATCTCAACCCTCTCTGGTAACATGGCTGAATATGCAGAACAGATCACAGTGCTGAAGCAGGAGATTAAACTGAAAGAAGAGAACCTAGTTCGTATAGAAAATGCACTAAGTAAGGCAGAGAGGGAGGCCATGGTTATCAGAGACTCACAGAATTCAGACCAGCAGGCCCTGAATAGCAAGATCACAGAGCTGGTTGGGAACCTCAAGGACACTGAGATGGAGTTAGGCAAAGCCAAAGAGGAAAGAGACTCTAAAGTGGCTGAGGTGGAACATCTGTTAAAGCAGGCTGAAGAGGATAAGAAAACAATTCAAGATCTTCGAGGGGAGATCCAGAAACAGGTCGTGAGCCATCGCAATCATCTTTCGGAATGTGAAATGCACATCACATCTCTAAAGGAGCAGCTCACTTTGTCTAACCAAAAGCTTCAGGAGTCAGAAGGACTTGTTTTGCAGCTCAAGGACAAAAATATTAGCAATGAGAAATCACAGCAACAGCTTCGTGATAAAGAGCAGATGTATGAAACAGAAGTGAAATCATTCAAAGAAGAACAAAACAAACTTCTGGCACAGGTGGAAAAATACAACAGTGAAATTCAGACATTGTCCAAAGAATTAGAGAAGCAGGTACAGAGTGAAATCCACATCAAAAAGGAGATTCAAGAAAAACTGGAAACCATCACGTCTCTGGAAAACCAACTGAAGGCAAATGATCAACAAGTCGAAGACGAGAGGCAGAAATTCAACAGCGAAAATCAGAAGTTGAGCAGCGAACTTCAAAGCAAATGTGAAAACATCTCCAAACTCAAGAATGTCTTAAAAAGCATGAAGGCTGAGAAACAACAGCTGCATGAAAACCTTAAAGGGTTGAATGAGGAGCTTGAGCAGCAGAAGCAGAATGTAAAAGAGCTTCATGAAAAGCTCACATCTGCTCTTGAACTTAACAGCAGTCTGGAGAATCAGATTCACTGCCTTACTCAAGAGAAACAGACACTTGAACTGACAGTAGCTGAAAGCAAAAAAACTGTTTCACAACTTACAGCTGAAAAGGATTCATTGATGGACAAATTTTCCACTTTGGAAACACAACATTCACAAAACATCAAAATGATTGAAGGGCTGCAAAAGGATAAGGAGGAATTGACTGTTCAAAATAATGAGTTAACCCGAGTTCTTGAACAGAGCACACACTCAAACTCAGAGATCCTTCTGGAAAAAACAAATGAATGTAGTAATCTCAACCAGTTACTCAGGGAGAGCAAAGATAAGATGACCCAACTGCAAGGACAAGTGCAAAGCCTGACTTCCATGGCAGACCAGCTCCAGCAAGACAAAACAGAAAAAGAACAGATAGCAGCGGATCTTCAGCTTCAGCTAGAGGCCCAACAAAATCAGCAAACGCAACTTCAGGAAACGCTGTCTCTCCTTCAGAACCAAGAATGCATTCTGAAGTCTGCAATAATGGAGAAGGATGCAATGTTGAAAGAAAAGCAGGAGGAGTATGAACGTTTGCAGAATGAAATAACTACTCAGAAAAATATTGTGTCCGAGCTACAAGCTGAGGCTGAATTATCTGGCAATGAACGTTCACAACTCCTAAAGCAAGCTGAAGAAAGAGAGGAAATACTGAAAAACATGACACAACAGTGTCATAAACACAAAGATGAAATAAATGAGACAAACAACACTATCAAGTCTATGAGTGACCAGATCAGTGTCATGGGAGAAAATAACAGAAGGCTCGAGTCCGAAGCAGAGCTGAGGCAGACGGAGTTGCTTAGCCTAAACAGCCGCATCCAGGCAGTGACTGAGGAAAACCAGCAACTTCGTACTGCTTGTGAATCCAGAGAAAAGGACCTCGCTAAGCAAACAAAAGCTGTATCTGACCTTAATGAACAGCTTAAAGCAACTCTTGAACAGAATTCAAGTTTCAGTGTCCACATCAGCAGCCTAACAGAAGATAATCAAAGGCTACAGGAAGAGTTAACACAGAGCATTAAATCGATAACAGAACTAACCAGTGAGAGGAGTTTGCTCCAAGAAAAACATTCAGGGCTTGAAATGAAAATCTCAGACAATCAGAGAACAATTGAAAGATTTATGAAAGAAAAGGAGGAACTAACTTTCACTGCAGACGAATTAAAAAAGGTCCTTAAGGAAAGTGAAATGTCAAATTCTGCAGGTTTGCTTGAGAAAACAAATGAATGTGCTAATCTATCTAAAATGTTGAGGGAGAGAGAAGAACAACTTCAGAGTTTGCAAAAGCATGTTGAAGATTTAAAAGTGGAACTTGGTCAACTCAACATGTCATTGAATGAAAAGCAACAAACTGTGTCAGAGCAGAGTTCACAGCTGGAGGCTCAGCAAAATCAACTGCTGCAGCTTCAGGATACTATATCAATGCTTCAGGAACAAGGATCAGTTCTCAAGTCAGGGCTGATGGAGAAAGACACAATGTTTCAGCAGAAAGCAGAGGAATGCCATGTTTACCAGAATGAACTCAAGCTTCAGAAAGAAGTTGTGTCACAGATGCAGAGCGAGGTGGAGTCACTAAGGCACCAGTGTGTGGAGGCAACAAAGCTGACTGAGCAAAAAGAGCAGACGTTAAAAGAAGTAACAAATGAATTTCAGAACCATAAAGATGAGCTGAATAAACGAAATGAATCAGTGATTTCACTGAGCAGTCAGCTTGGTGCCATGAATGAGAGTGCTGCAGCGATGGAGGTTGAAATTAGAAACCTGAAGGCTGCTCTGGAGAAGCTCACTGCAGAAAATGGTCAGCTGACACAGGAAACGGACCAGAGGAAAGCAGAGATAGTTGATTTTAAAGACCACATACAAGCTTTGAATGAGCAGAATGCTAAATTAAAATCTGAGTATCAGAAAACAGCGACAGATCTGTCCAGAGCGCAAGAGGAAGTCTTAAATCTCAAAACAGCAGTTTATGGTCGGGACAATGTGCTAAAAACCGCATGCTCAGAGAAGGAGATGCTTAATTTGACCATTCAAGGAAAAGATGAATCCTTGAAACAGCAGGAGAGTTTGATCCAGCAACTCAGCATTACGATTGATGAGCAGAAGGAGCAGCTGAAACAAAAAGCAGATGACAATGTCAGTTTAAGTGCAAAAGTGTCAGAGCTGGAAGATCGTGTCTCTAAACTCAGAGGTCAAGTTGACAGCCTTACTTCAGAGTCATCCATACTGAAAAATACATTAGAGAAAAAAGAACAGTCAAGTCTTGAATATCAGAGTCATTCTTCAGCAGCCGTGGAAAATCTTACTTCGGATTTACATTCCAAAGAAGCAGAGTGTGAGAACTTGAAAGAACAGATTTCGCACCTCGAAGAATCTGTCACAAAGCTCAACAGTACTGTACAAGTACAGGAAGCTGAAGTGCAAAATCTGAAAAAGGTCTTGGAGGAAAAAGAATCTGCTCTTTTGGACAAATCAAAGTCTCTTCAGGACATTCAGAGAAGGGCAGATGAGGCTTTGCTCTTCAAATCTCAGTTCATGGAAAGCACAGAGTTGGTGTCTGAGCTGCAAAGTCAAATTCAGTTGCTGTCGACTGAGTCTGAAAATCTCAAAAAGTCAGCAGAAGAAACACAAAGTGCCTTCAACAACCTGCAAGAGAAATATGCAACTAATTTAGAGCAGCTACGAGATGTGAATATGCAACTGTCCCAAAGAAGTGACAAAGTGGCAAACCTTCAGAAGTTGTTAGATAATTCCAACAATGAACACCAGACAGAACAGACAACAATAGAAACGCTGAGAAATGAGTTAGCAGCCATCAATCAGAAACTCAAGAAAGCAGAAGACCTGAACTCTAGTCTTTTGAAGGAGAAGGATGAAGCTTTTGCTTCTCATCAGGCAAGCGTTTCGTTGCTGACTGTTGAAATAGAAAGACTCAAATCACAGCATCTTCAAGTTGTAGCACAATTAAATTCGTTAACAGAAAACCTGGAGCAGAGAGAAATGGCTCTACACGCCATTAACAGCCAGTACACAGCTCAGGCCAAACATGCTTCCCAGTTAGTCTCAGAAATTCAGAAACTAGAAGAGCAAAATAAGAGATTAAATGATGAGATTAGTTTGTCAAAGGAAGAGCATCAGAAGCAGCTTAATGCTATGAGTAATGAGACCACACATTTACAACAGGAAGTTAGGAAACTTTTTGCAGAGAAGGAAGAGCTGGAACTGAGGCATCGTGACATGTGGACATCGCAGGGGGAGATGCAGGTTCAAATGGAGCAGCAGTCCAGCAGCATGACCGAATTCATGGAGGAAATGGTGTCCGAGAAGGAGAGCCTGCAAGCAAAGGTTAGTGCCAAAGACGAAGAACTTTCTCAGTTAAAAGAAAACATTCAAAACATAGAGCAAATACTGCAGGATTCTGAGAAGGAGTGGCTGTTAGTTCTGGATAGAGAAAAACAGGAAAGGAATCTACTTGCAGAACAGTTGAGAAGTGTTGAAAATGAGATGAAAACTAAAGATGTTAAAGTTGATGCTTTGAAACAGGACTTGGACAGTTTGCATGAGAAACTAGCAGAGGCTTCCTCTGCAATCAGGCAGGGTTCTGATCAGCTGAGCGCAAAAGAGTTGGAGGCATCAGCATCCAGGATTCAACTGGAGAAGGTGTTAGCATCTGTTCAAGAAAAGGACTATGAAAACAACACTTTGCAACAGACTCTAAAAACTGTGGAATATGAGTTATACAAACTTGTAGCGAGAAAAAATGGTAATGACAAGGATTCATCTGTTTTGCCACCAGCTTCATCTGAGATATCGTTTGCCTCTTTACAGGATATGATAAAGCAGTTGCAAGAAACCCATCAGTCTGAGGTTGATGCTTTGAGAAATGAGTTGGATAAAACTATTTCACAATTACACAAAGCACAGAGTACACTAAAGGAAGGAGAGAGGAGTAATGATGAGAGTAGTCAACAAATTGCTCATTTACAAGAGTCTATAGAGCACTTGCAGATTCATCTGAAAGCTGAAACAGAGAAAGCGAAAGAAGCTGCTGTCAAACACTCTTCTTTACACAACGAATTGCAAACAAAGGACGAGCAAATCAGTTGCATGAACATTCAGATAAGTCAGCAGAAGGAACTACTCGCTGGACTTAGTCAGCAGTTAAGGGATAAAGATGCATCTATTGCTCAAGTCATGGAAGCTGCTTCAAATGAAAGAATGAAACTCAGTGAGGAAAATGCATCTCTAATAGCACAGTTAGAAAGCATGGAGCAAGCACATAAAGCCTCCATGAAAGAGCTTGAAGATATTTCTCAGCAGTTACAAGAACGTCTGTTAAGCTCTCAAAGTGAAATTGTGAGCAAAGATTCAGAGACACTTGAGCTGATTAAGAAAAATGATGATCTTAAGAGTGAGCTGACTAAGGTATTGAAAGAAAAAGATGCAGTGAAGAAGAAGCTTCAGGCTGCTCTAATTCTAAGGAAGGATCTGATGAAAAAAATAGAGGAATATGAAAACCAAAAAGAAGAGAGTCTAAATGATAAAACTCAAGTTTCACTTTTACAGGGTAAATTAGAGGAAGTGACAAATCAGGCTCAGGCTGCTGCAAAAATCTATGAAGAAAATGTTTCTCTTCTTGAAAAGAAGATTTTTGAAAAAGAAGCAGAGATTCTTGAACACAAAGCACAAAGCGAAACATTTGTCCAGCAATTAAACTCGGAAAAACATATTTTGCAAGCTGCTCTGAATGAAAAAGAAGTGTATTTAATGGAAATCTTGCAAACGGTGAACGAGAAAAACACCCTCATTGAGCAACTACAGGCCAGTTCTGCTGAGAAAGAAGAATTTGAGCAAGAAAGAAACAGCTTCAAACAGAAATTAGAAGAGCTTGAAAATGAAATCAAGACTTGTAAAAGTGAGTTAAAAGATAAATCGTCCTCTGCTGCTGCTGCTGCTGTTGATTTAGAAAACGAGCTTGCACAGATAAAGTTAGAAAAAGCGATGCTACAGAAGAAGGCTCAGGCTGCCTTACTGGCACGCAAAGAGACCATGAAGAAAGCTCAAGAAAATGAAAAGAAATTAGGTCAGGAACTGGCTGAACTCAAAGACGACTACAAGGCTCTCTTGGAACAACACTGCCAGCAGACAAATGAACTAAACGCTGTTCAATTAAACTTCGATGAGAATGTCAAGGAACTTGAGGACCGCCAGAAAACGTGTTTGTCATACATGGATGAACTGGACACATTAAGGCAGCTAGTGGAGGAGAAGGATAAAACTCTACAGGATTTAAAGATGTCTCTGGCTGAGAAAGAGAGCCAGTGCCATTCTCTGTCATACTTGCAAACCGAGATGGAAAATGTTAAATCTAAAATTGAGAGCGTGTCACTTGAGTTGGCAAATAAAGATGAGGCTCTCATAATCGCAGAGCAACAAGCAGAGACTTTGAAATCAAGACTGCGCATGATGGAGGAGGAGTTAGGCAAAGCTCACACAGAACTAAGAGAGAAGACACAAGAGATTGAGAAGTACCAGGAAACTTCTGCACAAGAAGAACACATTAGTGCAAATGAAGAAAAGTATCAAACTCTGATGACCCAAAAGGAGGCTGTTTTGGAGACAAGTGACCAGATGAAAGCAGAACTCGAGGCAGCAGTTGCTTTAGTTTCACAGAAATCCGTGGAAGTTTCCTCTGTCCAGAAGACGCTAGAAGAAACACAGCAGCGGCTCAGTGAGGAGCTGGAAAAGTCAAAGCTGCATCATAGTGACATGGACATGAGTTTGAATTTACTAAAGCAAGAAAAGGAAAATGCTTATAGATTAATTGATGAACTCAGAGATGAGGTTGCTGCACTGAACAAGCAGCTGAAGGAGGCAGAGAAGCTAAACGAGCAGCTACAGCAACAGACGCCTGAAACGTGCATCACACAGGAAAATGTTTTCAAAGAAGAGGTCTGTTCTTCTTGCAGTTGTGCTGAAAGCCTTGAAGTGAAACTAAAGGAAAAAGATGATGCCTTAATACTTTCTCAGGCTCAGGTTTCAGAAAAGGAACAACTAATTGCTGCACTTGAGCTGCATTTAAAACAGCAAATTGAAATACACGAAGTTGCCATCCAGAAAATAAAAACAGAGAAAGATGATCTTCAGAAATCTCAAGAAGATAGCACTAAAATGAACAATCAGGACAACCAAAACAAAATTGCTCTCCTAACTAGGAAACTTCAAGCAGCTTTAGTTTCAAGAAAAGAACTAAAGGAAGAAGTAGAAAAGCTGTCAACCAAACAAAAAGCTAAAGAAGCTGAGTGTTCTGCTCTGGAGTCATCAGTGCTAAACCTGAAACAACAAAACACGGACCTGGAACGCTCTGTATCATCTCTGAACAAGGAGAAAGAGCAGCTCAGCACGGAGATTGAGCGCATTCTTAATGATAATCGCAGCCTATCAGCAGCCTGTGACAGCTTGAAACTAACCATAGAAAACATCACCCAACAGAAGCAAGCGTTTTCATGCCAGCTTGAATCTCTTAAGGACTCTCAGACAGAGGAGCTGTCCAAGTGGAAGTCAAAGCATGCTGAGCTGAAACAAGAGTATGAGTCTCTTTTACAAGCTTATGAAAATGTTGGCAGTGAAATGGATAAGATGAGACAGCTTTTGGAAGGGGCCAAACGAGATCGGCAGGAAGCCCTCAGAAAAATACATAAACATGAGACTGAGATGACGGTTCTTGAGAAGCAAGCCAGAGAGATGGAGGAGGAAAATGAAAGAATGAAAGAGAGAATGCGCCAGTTTTCTAAAGAGAAACGGCAGAAGATAGAGGAGCTGGAAGAAGAAAATCACAAAATCAGAGCAGAGCTCGCTGAGATTGATGGAAATCACAAAATGTCAATGTCCAAGCTGAATGAAGAAAAACAACAGTTGGAGGCTGAGATACACCAAATCAAAGAGTCAACAGAAGATCTCAGAGCAAAACTTACCGAGCTGCAAGCTGAAAATAGAAGTTTGGAAGAAAATCTTGAAGAGGCTAACTGTTCAATGCAAAAGAAGCAGTTGGAGTCGAACACATACACAAGCAGCATGCAGCTGAAACTTGACGAAGCACTTGGTTTGAACAATTCACTGACTGCACAGATTGAGGCCCAGAAAACAGAACTTGGTGCTCAGCTGGAAATCAGCAATTTGTTGCAGAAGGAAAAGCAGAGTCTTTCCGAAAGAATTGAGAAGATACAGAATGATTATGAACTGCAGCTGGGAAAGAAGGATGATGAAATTAAAGAGCTTGACAGCATTATTAACAAGCACACCCAAGAGACTATTAGCCTAAATGAGAAGGTACGAATCTTGGAGGATGACAAATCTCTTCTGCAAGAGGAGCTCGAAAACGTTCAGGAAATTTCAGACAAAGTGAAAAATGAGAATGAATATTTGGAAACCGTGATCCTCAAGAACGCCGAAAGAATTGATGAACTGACTGAGTCTGTCAACGCTCTGCAGTCCCAGAAAACTCAGCTGTCCTCTCAACTGGCTGCTAGTAAGGAGATGAGTAATCATGTTCGTCAAGAAAAGGAAGAGGAGCAGCTCAAATTAGTTCGAGAGTTTGAGGAGAAGCTCAAGACTGTTCAGAGAGGCAACGAGGGGTCCAAGAATGTAAAGAAAGAGCTGCAAGAGTTACTCAAGGAAAAGCATCAGGAGATAAATCAGCTGCAGCAAAACTGTATTAAATACCAGGAGCTGATTTTAGACTTAGAGAGCTCTCTGAAGAGCTCACAGTCAGCCTGTGAACACCTGGAAAAAGAACTGAGGAAAAGTTCAGAAAAGATTTCAGTCTTAGAGGAAAAAAGTAAAAAAGTTGAAGCTGAACTGACGACATACAAGAATCTCCTTCAGGAGGCCACAGAAAAATTAGAGAGTGTTAAATTTGAAAAAGACCAGCTGGCTGCAGAAATCTCACAGAAACAAAAACAGTGTGAGGATCAGGCTGTGGACAAAACACAACTGCCACAAAATATTGATGAGAAACAAATAAATTCCTATTTGGAGAATCAGTTTGTGTTGCAGCAACAGATAGATGACCTCAAGTATTTGAAAGATAAAGAGAGTCAAAAGGTTGATGAGCTGCAGCAGCAGCTAGACTCTAGAGATCTACAGATTAATACTCTAAAGAGAGCGGCTGAGACTAGTGAAGCCAAGCTGTCTGCTTTGTCTTCCACTCCTCATGGTGCAGATGCTATGAAGATTTGGAATGATTTGTACCAAAAGACCTTGCACGAGAAAGATAACCAACTCCTCGAACAGGGTTTTGTGATCAAAAGATTCCTTGAAGACATGAGAGTGAAAGATAAAGAGGTGAATGAGCTGCGAGTGACTAAGTCGAGACTGGAAAGGACACTGAACGAATACTCTGTTGCTTCTGCAGCACAGCAGAGACAGCTGTTTGTGATGAGCGCAAACAATGCTGAATTTTCTGAATCTGTGGAGCTCATGACAGTGCAGGTGAAGGAACTGAGTGCTCAAGTGGAAAGAATGGAACAAGAGAAAAATGCTCTGAACCGACAGCTCGCTGACAAAGAGGATATGGTTTCCCAGCTGCTGCTGAATCTCCAGCAAACGGAGAAGATAAATGCAGACACAGATGCTCAGCTACTACTTCTACAGTCTCAAAAGGACAAACTTCAGGCTGACTTTGAGAAGCAGGAGGGAATTTCTCTTCAGCTAAAAACACTGCTCCAGAGCAAAGATGCTGAGATCTCCTCCTTGCTGTCCTGTAGAGATGGACAGATGTCTGGATATCTGGAACAACTTCAGGCTAATTATCGCTCTCAGGTAGCAGTTTATGAGGACAGGTTAACATCTTTACGCTATGAAAGGGAAAAGGCTGACAAAGAGTTGAGAGTGCTTGAAGCCAAGGTTAAAAGTCTGCAAATTAAAATTAACAAATCTGTCCAGGAAAAAGGGCAGATAGCAGCTAAGATGGAGTCATTCAAGAACTCGATGGTGTCTTTACAGAGTGAACGGGAGCGTTTGATGTCAGAATACAGAATACTTGAAGCGAAGAGTGAGTTGGGATTAAAGGGTAAAGACGGTACAGCTGACGGTGAAGGTGGAGCAGCCAAAGGCCTTAAACATGAAATCAGAAAACTGTTACATCAGATGGATGATCTCAATTCAGAGAACGCTATGCTTAGGGCTCAACTGGTTCGGTACAGAGAGGATTTGAATCAAGTTTTGTCCCTGAAGGACAACCAGTTAAAGGTTCTACTGAAGAAGCAGCAGGATGTGATCAAAACCCTTGAAAACCAAAAGGCTGCTGCTGAGAAGCAGCACAGACAGTCTCGGTTGGAACTGCAGAAAGAAGAAGAGGCAAGAGGTGTGTTAAAAGCCGAGATTTCTAAGCTCCACACTCAGGTTTCAAAACTGGAAGTTGAAATGTCGAACCAGAAAAAGCACAGAGCCACAACAAATGAAGGCAAAGTGATTGGTGACCTGCAGGAAGCCGTGGCAGCCAAAGCTGCTGAATGTAACGACCTCCAGCAAAAACTTGTTTCTCAGAAAAACTTAACTGATGAACTCAGTGAAAAAATTCAGGTGTTGGAAAATGAAACTGACAAAAAACTGTCTGAAGCACAGGATAAATACAACAGTGAGCTGGACACGTTTGAGCGCGAGGCGGGGCTGATGAGGAGCGAGCGCGAGGCGGCTGATCAGAGGGTGGCAGAACTCGGGAAAGACCTTCTAGAAATGGAGCAACAGTTATCTGAAGCAAGAATGCAAAGTAAAGACATGAAGGCTCAAAATGAGTCCCTTTGTAAAGCCATGGCTGCTTTGCAGAATGACCGCGACAAGCTCATTGAAGACTTCAAGATCCTGAGAAACCGATACGATGAAGAACTTCGAGAGACTCAGGCGGCTTTCAACAAAGTCGAGCACAGTCTGCAGGATGCCTCTTCAGATTTGGCGGCATTTTCCAAAGAGAGGGACCTGCTTGTTCATAAATTAAAGGCCGTAGAGAGCAAAGACGCTCACACAGAATTGAATAAGTTAGTGGATGAGCTGTCGAAAGCCTTGTCAGCGAAAGAAAGGGAACTGAAGCAGGTTGTCCAGGAAAATAGCACGTACAGTAGGCAGCTGTCAGCCTTCTCCAGATCCATGGCCAGCCTGCAGAATGATCGTGACAGGCTGATGGATGAGTTGGTCAAAGTCAAACGAGCGTTTGAGTCCAGGAAAGGCTCAAGTCCAGAGACCATGAGTGGGGAAAAGTCTAAAGGGCGCGCAGACAGTGGTGTCCAGAATGAGATGGATGGGCTGGTAAGTCAAGTCATCAGCTGTGGTTTGAGTTTGGCTGTTGCTTGCACTTTCCTCTCACTGCTGCATTTTCATGTTATGGACAGCATGAAGGATCATGTTAGATTGTTTTCATCCCATGTCATTGCTTTGACTTGACTTGCATGGTATTCTTCTATGGGGATGCACATGTGGTGTCATGTTGATATTTTTGTTTTTTAGCTTGAATTTATTTATTGTGTGTCTGATGACTTTCTTCTGCTATACTTTGTTTTACAGAAGACGGAGCAGCAGATCCCAGAAGCCAGCAGATCCCAGGAAGAATATACGAGGTAAAAACAAAGATTTTTAATTTCCACAATCCTTGAAAAGTACCAGAAGTTTAGTCACTAACTAACCATACGCCGCTGAAAACTTTAAGGGTTTAGAGACATAAAAATGCTGTTTTATACTTTAGCGACAAGTAGAAGGTTTTGATATTTGTCCAAACACATCTTTTGTTGGCACTGAATCAAATGTGGAGTCTCCCAGTGTGGTGATGCAAAGACAAAAAAAAGACAATTATTAATTTTATGATCATGATTTTTTTTTCTCATCTGTAGGTCGGACACAGAGAAGAAGGAAACACCAAAGGTGAGTAAACATTTCTCTGGACTCAGGAAACATCTGTATAATGACAGTACTGATATTGTGTTTGTTTGGCCATGTTTTTAATTATTATTTAATATATTACTGTTGTGTATTAAATCTGTTACTTAACACGTTTTACATTGTAGTAACTGTTAGAATGTGAACTAAATGAAGAACAGTTTTAACCAGAATCATTTTGTCGTATTGTTTTTCCCTACAACAGGAAATGGTTGCTCTGGTTGGTCACGGTTCAGTGGAGGATGTGGTGAGTCGGTTGGAGGCAGAGAGGGTCCAGCTCCACAGAGACCTGCAGCGTTGCATGTACGAGATCCAGCAGCGAGACCAGTACTTTCAGCAGCTCAACACCAAGGTATCAAACTGCCTAAACAGTGCTTGAAGTGTCTAAAGGTTTGATTGTTTGACATTTATAGCGTCTCTTCAGTGTAAAACAAATAGTCCACAACCATCTATGTTAAATCTCCCTTGAACAGTCTCCATATTTTCTCCCATAGTTACATCAGGCAGTGGAAGAGAAAGATGCTGTTGCAGCTCAGCTGAGGGCTGTTTCCCAAACCCTGAGGGATACCCAGAATCGCTGCCAGTGGCTGGAAAACCAGGTCCAAAGTCAGACTCAGGTACATATTTTTTAGGTTGTGCACATTGGTGTTGCTTATTAGTACCGTGTCTCTTTGGTTTTTCTTTTCAGTGAAAGTGTTTGATAGTTTAACAGCTTTTCTGATATCACTCTAAACTGAAACTGATATGATTCAGAAAAAAACTCTGAGAGTTACATCTACATGAGCTTCCCAGACCAGCTCATTCATCATCGTCTTTCTCTGTACTATTGCACCAACTCACATCACGTAAAAGGATCTGTCAGTCACTCTTCTACCTGTAATGTTGTCCCCACTACCAGCGGTCAGTGTATGCTGAGGTAGCTCCAGGAGCCCCCCAGGAGAAGAGCAACGATTCAGTTGTTGCTGAAACTGCTGAAGCCAGTCAACTGCAAGAGAGGTGAGGAGGGTTTTCAGCTACGTCCTCTGACAGATGTTTGTCTAAAATGGGCTGAGCTAATGCATTTACATATTGTGTGTGTGTGTGTGTGTGTGTGTGTTTGTGTGTTCAGGCTGCTTGAGATGGAGCTGAGTCTGGCAGAAGAGAGATCCAGGAGGGAGGCGGCTGAAGAGGCTCTACGTGTTGCTGAGGACAGAGCAAAGAGGTGACGTCCAGATTCAGTGACTAACCTGTGTCTCTCTCACTCTCTCTCTCTGACTCACTCACACACATAAACGCATCATATTCAACAGTGCAGAGCTTTTTACAATGTTTTTGTTGTGCAGTGTTGCTTCCAGCCTGTCCAGAGACAGTCAGAGGGACTTCAGTATCGAGATGGAGACAGAGGAGGAGTGGGAAGCTCTCAGTCTCAACCCAAACCAGCCTTTAATAACACGAAAGGTACTCAGTAGACATTCATTTACTCATTGGTCCCGTGACACTCCCTGTGGGAAGAAACCCTCCTCACAGCTTCTGTTTCCTGTCTGTACCTCCAGGTGAAAGGCGGGATGGTGGCGTGTCGACGCTGGCTCAGAGGAAGGAGCCTGTACTTCTCCAGGCTGCTGACAAGCCGCGCCCGCTCTCGATATTTCTTTCTGGCCTACTTGCTCACACTACACGTGCTTGTGGTCATGTGCCTCACTGGTGCCCTGTAACAGGGTCACACTGGAAAATAACACAAAGTGACTGAAGGTTAAACTTAAAGCAGAAGTCTGTATGTATTTTTTTATCCTGTCTGAATTGTAACGCATGGTAAAAACACTACAACTGGCACATTAACAGCAGGCGCAGATGTCCTCCATGCTGCTGTTGAATCACAGCATTACCAGGAAATGTAATAATGTTTAAACGTTAAGGTTCCTGTTCAGTGGCAGGAAGAGGCAGAGGTGGGACTGAGACACTGTTGTATGGTGAACTAAGCCTTAAAGCCTAAATCCTTTCCTTTTAAATGGGATCTTCTGTTGATTTAGACTCACAGCCTGTAGATTATCATCATCAGATCCACATTTGAGAGTAGATGAGGAAAGAAACGTCTGGACGAAGCTTCATATGGGAGTGAAAGAAGAACTTCAGCTTCAAAGTAAACCTAATGTAAAAGCCTGACAAGGTGCAGAAAGCAATATCCTCTCTTGATTAACACTCCTGTATAAGTCTTGCTTTAAATCTCACGTCCTCTTTGCCCTGTTGCCCTGAGGCGCGAACAAACATCCCATCTGTCAGTAACCGCTTCACATCCAAATCCCAAACGTCGGCACCGACTGCTGCTTCTTTCGCCTGCCTGGTTTTATACCTTGCACATAATCACGATGCTGAGTTAAAACTATGCACTGATCCTTTAAATGTGTATATAATCACCTCCTGTACGTAAGCTCAGAAGCACTACACCTCCCACCCTGGTCCCTTTAAAGTGTAAAGCCAAAGGTGTCTGTCCTCACCGTGGCAGTTTGAAGTGCTCTCCTGTCAGAGTTAGTGGGAGAGAAACGACTCCAGTGTCTTTGGTTGCCATTTAAAATGTACTGCATAGAAAGCAGAGTATGTTAAAGTACATACTGTGTGTATTTAAGGTTTTTCTGTATTTAAGTGCATCAGTATCTGTTAGGGACTGTATTTATGTATATTTGCATTTCTATTCCCTGCCTGATGTTTGATGACTGTACATTTCTTCTGGTTTATTTAGAAAATGTGACTGGTAAGAGGTGAAGTTTCTGCAAAACAAGACCAACTAACGAGACAAAAGATTTAAAAAGGCAAGAAAAATAGAAAAAACGGTAAAAGATGTTCTGTCTTGTTAACTGATCCCGTTTTGTAGAAAAACACGGTTACAGGTGAGTTTGTTGTTGTAATGATCTGTACATAAAGACGTGACTAATGGACAACACAATGAACTGAATCTATTTATGGAAAAAGGTGAAACTACTGAAACATGTCTAGATGGTTTATTTTCTCTACTGACTATTTTTAAGAGCTGGTGATGCTGTTGCCTTTTGATGACATTAGGCTTCACTTCGTGCAATACTGTCAGAGGTGAACTTTCTAGATCACACTCGACCATCTCAAAAGAAAACATGAATAAAGCTTATTGAAGTTCTCTCCTCTTTTCTCATATGATGAGTATGTTACCAGCATCTATGGCTCCGTCAGTACGTGTCAGAGTAGGTGAGAAAATACTGAAGCAGTGATGAAAAAATGTCTCTCAGGGCTGCTCGTGGACGTCATGCAGCACCACACAACAGCTTTGCAAATAATTCCACCTTCTCTTTTTGCACACTTAATTATTTAATATGGATTAACTTCATTTTTTGGCAGTTATGTCTACATGCACGCTTTTATGGAAGGTTAAAAATAAATTAAAAGATGAAATACTATACATTGTTGCTTCCATTTCTTTTTCTGTGTCCATTTTTCTGTAATTAGATTGAAACTTGTCTTTAACACAATTGTGGGTTTATGTATTTATTTAATGCAGTTTTTTTATTTTGACATCATCATGCCACATTCCAATCACAGCACAGTCCAGCAGACAGCAGCATTGGTCTGCCATAACATTAGAAACTTTATAGAAAATCCAAAACTTTTATTGCATGTTGAATAATTAACATAAATCAACACAGTGTTCTGTTGCTGAAGCCACTCTGTGTACATTCACTTGTTTTTAGTGTAATCATTTTTTTGTTTTTTTTGTTTTTCCAATTATTTGAATATTAGACATTTTAAAATCGGTAATAGATTTTTAACCAAGTAATAAAACTTAGATAATAATAAACTATAAGAAGAAAGAATTCCAGCTTAGTGTTGGTGAGTGCTGCTGTTGGTTTTCATCATGCAGCTGTGTGAACCTTCAGTGCTGCTAGAATAGAAATAACAAAATATAATGGAATTTCTTTTTTTTTTACTTCAGGGTTTGGTGTCTGCTCCTCATAGTCAAAGAGGAATTGGTTGTTTTTAGACACAGACCAAACTCCCCAGAGCCTGAAGCCTTCCAACAGAAAAAGCAGTTTTGCTTTGAAATTATTCATTTGAAGTGAAAACAGTAAACTATACAGTTTAGTACAACATCTAGGTTTTGGTTCAGATAAATCAGTGGGGTAACGTTTGTACTCTTCTGATGCCATGTTTTTCTAACACTGCAAATATGGTCTCATATTTTTCATATGCAATTAACACTAGAGATGTTTTCTTACACTGCTGTTTCTGCTCTTTTCCTTTTGAGCAGCCACATAGAGATTCTCACTGTTAAAAACACAAGCACCCAGCTGTGTACAGTCAATTATCTCATATTTGTGATGTTAAAACATTTAATTCTTTGTCATACCTCCATGTGGTAGCTGTTGTGGAGCTTTAGATGCAGTTTCCATTTATTCTTTTACAGCCTTACCAACATCTTGTTCATGAGTTAACCACCTGTTGAGTTAACCACTTTAAACAGTCCCACCATGGGTTCCGTTTAGATGCAGGTGTGGAGCTTAACCAGCAAATAGACTTTTATATAAGAAGACCTTCATACATGCATAGGGGTGCAAATCACATACTCAAGTAATGTTTAACTAATGCAGATTTAATGCATAAACTATTGATGTAACATGAATTCCTGTTCATTGGGACTCCGGCAAATCACAGTGAGAGCCATTATCCACAAATGGAGAAAAAGTGGTGAACCTTTCCAGGCGTGGCTGACATGGCAAAATTACTCCAGGAGCACAACAACTCATCCAGGAGGTCATGAAAGAACCCAGAACAACATCTAAAGAACTGCAGGCCTCACTGCCTCAGTTAATGTCAGTGTTCATGATTCAACAATAAGAAAGAGACTGAGCTAAAATGACATCATGGGAGAGTTCCAAGGCAAATATTCTGTGGACTGATGAGACAAAAGAAAAATAAAGATAAATAATTATTTTTTTTTAAACGTGGTGGTAGTGTGATGGTTTGGGGCTGCTTTGCACCTTCTTGACCTGGACGACTTGCCATATTTGATAGAACCATGAAATTAGTCTTAAGCACAAGCGCACTCTGGTTATGCAGCAGGACAGTGATGCAAAACACAAAACCAAGTCCACCAATGAATGGCTCAAAAAACAAAATTAAAGTGTTGGACTGGCCTAATCAAAGTCTAAACTGAAATCAGATGAAATCAATATGGATAACCTTAAACAATTCTGCAGGAAGACTGGACCAAAATTTCTCCACAGTGATGTGAAAGACTCAGTATCAGTTGTGGCAAATGCTTGTTTGCAGTTGTTGCTGGTGGAACAACCAGTTATTAGGCAGGTTTGGACAGCTTTTTTTTCCTTTATAAATTAAATCAGCATTTGAAAATTTGTTTGATGATCTGAACCATTTAAATGTGACAAATATGCAAAAAAATAAAACATCTGGGAGGTGACAAATACAGTTTCACAGCACTGTATAACTGGATTTGTAATTTTCACATGAAGCCACCAGATGGCAAAGCCTGCTCATTTAAAACCAGAACCACAAACCAGATTCACATAGACCCACATGTAACCCAGACTGTGTGTGCTGCAGATTGTATTTTAGTATCTTCTGACATAATCATGAATGGAAACAAAGTGGTGCGACAACTGGTCTGTATTTGTCCCATTTTCTTTTACTGTTTGGTGTTGTCTCTGCTGCAGCTGATTTCCTGCCTCTGAGACCAATGTTTAGCTTTATAAATATTAATGAAGAAATTCCCTTTGCTTCTCTTTTTAGACAAGATGTCATCTCATACCCCACCCACAATCATAGCATAACACAATCCTCCTTCCTCTTCACCACAGAAGCACAGACATGTAAAGGGTCAGACCTTAATATTTTCTCAGTAACTTCAATGTTTTTTCCCACAATAAAAGCCCCCTGGCTGCTGATTAGACGCGAATATCAGAGGTCGGTCATTTTTCCTACATTGTAGTAAAAGTCAGTTTTTTCTTTTTTTGTCTGTAAAATGTGTCAGCTTGGTTTCTGGAGGACTTGGTTCTAATAAAAGAAGCCGTTTCGTTGGAAACCTGCTTCTCCTGCATCCTTCAGCTCACTCTCTCTCCACCAGAGCGAAATCAGTCCTCCAGTTGCTGGTGACCCACTTGCCTCCAGCACCAGAGGAAGAGAACCGGAGGAGTAGGAGAAACAGGGCGGGGAGGAGGTAGAGGTGAAAACATGTGGGAGTCTGCTATGATTAATGTGCTTTCAGAGATGGAGAGAGAGAGCGCAGTGAACAAGGGCACCTGAGATGTGTGGTGGTGGAGAGTGTTAGTAGGCTTGGTAAAGGTGCCTAAACAAATAAATGACCCCAACATCATCTTAATGCATCAGCGTGAAACAGTGGAGCATGCAAAAAAAAAAAGAAAGAAATACTTGACCAATTATTTGGACATATGTAAAAGGCAGACATGTATGTAACTGTATCAGAGTGAACTGAGCTTTGTTCAGTAATGATGATTAAACAACAGGCCGGGAAAGTAGTCAGAGGTTTGAACCAGGGAGGGAAAATCACCCCAGAAACTCGCTGACACTGCTACTACACAGTGATTTTTATCTCCCCAGGGAAGCAGGCGGGCCTCTTCTCCAATAATTCACCACAGATGTGATGATCAGATCATTCGTCCTACTTGGATCCTCCTGATACCAGAGGATCAATGGCATCAGTAGTGAGTGGGACTGTTCGATTCTGATTAACTCTTTAACACCCTGATATATCACTGCATGAAAAAACCTACAAACACATAAACACTAAAGCTCTGGATCGATTTTAACCTTTTAAAGGTGAACTCTGTTATTGCAGCTCAGTATTAAACCCCCTAAAGTTACTCATTTATATCTTTCTACACTTTCTTCAAATGTCAAAAAGATATTTATTACTAGATATAGATATTTGTTATTTCAGTCTCACCTGTTTGTTTGTATTAAGGAGGATGATCCAGTGACATTTGATTGTGTAGAATAGAAATAACTTCAAACTTAATGGATTATTTTGTTGCCTGGAAGCAACTGAAAAAGCTGCAAATAATTTAATAACATACTTTCTTATCAATATGTCATTTTAGCTGGGATTCTGGTCTCTACCAACTCCTGAGACAAACATCTGCTCTTCAGCTGATAAATGTTTCACTGTGTTCAGCAGCTAGTGTCTTACTGCCTTATGGCCTTCTGGAGCTTCTGCAGCTGCCTGACGCAACTGGAAGATGAGTCCAAACTAACCAAACAGTAAACAATCCATAAAAGCGAACGATAAGGCCAAAGACATTAAAATCACATAAACTGAGAGCCAGATGATAGGTTTTAAGTTATCAAGTCTTAAGGTTTTTCATTCATTCCTGTTCTCCTCTACATTTACATCTAGTCATTTGGCAGATGCTTTTATCCAAAGCGACTTACAAGTGCGGGACTACTATGGGTATCGGTGTCTTGCCCAAGGACACCTCAGCATGTAGCCAGCAGGAACTGGGAATCAAACCCATAACCCTGGGGTTGGAAGACAACTGCTCTACCAACTGAGCTACATGCTGCCCATCCTCTACATTCATTCCCACCTCTCTGGTGAGGGGGTGTGGCCACACTCAGTGAGCCTAATCACTTACACCTGTAAGTGGCAGGCCAGTCTCATTATAAACAGGCCTGCCAGCCCCAGTACTCTGCCAGGTTGTCTGCTTACCAGACCACAGTTTGTGACTCCTCAGGCTTACTGCCTGCTACTGACCCTACTTGATTTGAACCTGTCTCATGATCCCCTGGATTCTGTAAGTCAAATCTGTTCTCGGTTTATTGACCTCCTGATTCTGGAAACTGGACTCTACTGGATTGTGGACATCAGATTTGATAATTATTTCTGACCGGCTTTTTTGTAAGAACGTTCCTTCCTAGCTGGGAACTATACCTGCTATTGTGTTTATTTGTTGAGTGATTGTTTCAGGAACTGGCGCTAATGGATCAGTGAGTGTGTTGAAGCCACATGGTCCAAACATGCCATCTTGAAGTCAACCTGGAAGTGATGTCATCACGACCTTTGTTAACTTCCTGTTTCCTGGTCTCAAAACACTGATTAATTATTCATTATGTGAAGTTCCCGACTGAGATAAATCTCATCTCCTGGTTCCTGTGTTCCCCTCATCGTGTTTTAATAATAAATCCTTGAGACTTGCCAATGTGCCCAACTGCATTGCTGGGTTTCATAAAAAACTGACAGAGGCTAAATTACTCACTGCACTGTTGTCAACATTCAGACTGCCATGACCTAAACCTTAAAAGCCTCAGAGAACTTAGACTTAATGGATTTGTAGTAATTTAATTGCGATTTGTTATGGAAAAGTATTAACTAAGGACCCTGAGGTTTCAGGCTTTGACTTGTTCAGGTGCTTTGTGTCAAACTCTAGTTTTAGCATCTTGTGTACTGGAGTCAATACTGTGCTTACATGGTGCATTTTGCTAAATTAACTGTTAAATCAAATAACCTCACAGCAAACACATGGGCAGCACAGAATAGGAGCCTAACAACACACTATACTGTACTATACTATACTGTACTATACTATACTATACTATACTATACTATACTGTACTACTATAATACTGCAGAAACATAATCCCTGTGACATGCCCTGTCTTTTACAACTTAATATGACAATTGTGAGTGATGTATTATGATTAAAGGTGGAAATTCTGAATTTAAACTTTCTCATTCTGCACTTATTTTCTCACTATTCATACAGTGAGCTGTTGTGCTGATGTCTCCTACATTATAATCAAAAGTCACAATTCCTTTGCAGCTCGTTAATTAAAGCAATCAGCCACATATCAAGTTAAAAACAGTGACAACACAGCTCTCTCTAATGAATATGTGAGACCTGCATATTAAATAACAATAAAACAACAATGAGTAGAAATAATCTTTTTTTTTCTTTTTTTATGATACTGTATTGCTGCCAATCA